>DXKC01000359.1:0-13106 GCA_031170775.1 Cymbopogon citratus
CTTCGATGAGTTCAGAATATTGGTGTACCAAATCAACTAAGCAAGTATCAGATCTTACCAATCCTGACCAGGCAGGTCGTTAGCGTAGTCTGTACCTGGCATTTTAACTAAATAACACTTTGTATTCAAGAACCTGTACTTTTGCTGCAGAAACCTGAGAGCTAGGCGCCGGGAGCGGGAGGAACCCAGTAGGTACTTGCCGAAGAGGGCGGGGTGGTTGTGGTTCGCGTGCCCACGCCGAGCCGAACGAATGCAGTGTGGAGGAGGAGCAGGCACCGAATAAGTTGCTGGCCATGGAGTTTGAGCCGGATCACGTCATGGCCATGGCGGCCGGCCACCGGCGCCGCGACGGTGAAGGGCCGGTGGGGTGGGGCGGGGCGGGCACGACGCAGAGGACGCAGAACAGCAGGACCGCGACCGAAGCACTAAATACGTTTTCTCGGAGCGACCCTGCTGCAGTTCACAACAGAGCGGAGCGACGCAAAGGCCCATCGGCCCTATATACACCATTTCCGACCAGGCCCTTCGGCCTTCTCTCGGAGGGAGAGGCAAAGGCCCATCTCGTGGTACACCCGGTTTTCTGTCGAATGTCGATCGACCGCTGCGGCGGCCCCGACAAGAACCGCCGCCAAGCCATTGATTTAATCGTTGCCCTAAACAACATCAGGGCTAGGATTGGGAGAAGAGAAGCCGATCGATCTTCCATGGACGACCTCCCCTATCACTTGATGCGTGCCTCCTTCTCTCCGCCCACCCTTGCTCCAGGCCTGGTTCCAGGCCGCTGGGTCCTCCTCGACAACCAAGCCTACTTCTCCGACCACGAGAACGCCACCACCGCCGAATGCCGGACAAGTGAAGCCGACCAGCTGATCAAGGTGACCTTCTGCCTGGCGAAGCCTCCGCTAGTGTCGCATTTCTGCGTCCGCTGCCCTGGCCTAGGTCCTGAGAAGTTCGGCGCAGAGCCCAGCATCCTCGCCGCCGAGGAGCGCTTCGCCCTCCTCCGCGTCCTCATCTGCCATCCATCACGCCAGATGTTCCAAGAACACAGCGATTACTTCGTCTACCAGGCCAGCAGCCTCTGCCGGCGCTCGCAGAAGCCGGTACCGCTTCTTCTCCTGCTCCCCAATCCTCACCCTTTGGAATTCGCGGACGACGCGATTGGCATCCTGCCCCGCCACACACACAGAGGCCGGCGTTACCTTTGTCCTCGCCGCACTCCAGCCCCAAAGCGAAACTGGTGTCTACATGCTCCATATGTTCAGTGGCGAGACTGGCATTTGGACGTCAAAGGTCGTGTCATGCGAGCCGCCGCTGCCACAGCGGTACTCGTTTTGGTGTATAGACAAGGTGATCACCGTTGATGCAAAAAGGGGTTTGATGGGCTGGGTGGACCTCTGGCGTGGTATCTTGATCTGTGATGTGCTCAGCAAGAACCCTGTGCTTCAGTATGTTCCATTGCCAACACCTATGGTCCGACAGGTATCAGGCCTGGGTTCTCCGAGTATTGTCAGAGACATGGTTGTTGCTGTAAGAGGCACTGTCAGGTACTTTGAGATGAAACCGAAGGTCATCGAGGGCACCCGGCGCGTTCAAGGTTGGATTGCCACCACATGGAGCATCCGGGAAGAACACTCGTGGACGTGGCACAAGGAGTGCACCTTTGATGTTTTCGACGTCGTCGTTGACTGAAACAATCACATTGAATTGCTAGCTAGTCCAAAGAATGATGGAGACACCAAGCCAACCGTGAGCCTGCGTGCGGCGTCGCCTGCTTTGAGTTTAGAGGATGATCATTTGGTTTACTTTATGGCCAAGATTGACTGCAGTGATGACAACGCTTGGATTATCTCTGTTGATATGAAGAACCAGTCGCTGCAAGGGGTGTCTGAGTTCAGTGCGGAGAGAACATTGGGTGTGCATTGCTCCTACCTTAGAAGCACAATTTCCAAGTTTATTTACTTAAAGCAGCCCAAAAGGTATATTATTTAGGTAACAAACTCCCCTCCTTGCAAGGACCCCAAAAAGGTTCCTTCTGGTGGCGTGATGCCTTAAAACTCCAACATCAGTTATTAAATGTCACTCTCAACAATGGTGCTACCTGTTTTCTTTGGCATGATTTTTGGGCAGGAAATATTTGGAGCCAAACCAGTCCTGAACTCTTTTCTTTTAGCAAGGCAATAAATGTCACAGTAAAGGCTGCTTCTCAAGCACCACAGTTAACTTCTTCTTCTTCCTTTAACTCCAGAAGCTTATGCCCAGTTCTTAGATCTTTGAGCTGCCCTTCTTGATCTCCAGTTTCAAACAACCGAGGATGTTTGGGTTTATATTTGGGGTACTGCTTCCTTTTCTTCTTAGAAAGCTTACAGACAGTTAATAGGTCATCGTCAGATTCATCAGGGCAATCGTTGGCTTTGGAACTCATCTTGTCAGAACAAAAGAAAATTCTTCTTCTGGCTCCTTCTTAAGGAAAGGCTACGCACTAGAAGTTTATTAAAGCGTAAACATACACATCTTGGTGGCAATGACTGTTTTTTCTGCAATTGGGATATAGACAGAGGAGGACATTCTACATCTCTTTTTTCACTGTCCTTTTGTTGTCAGTTGTTGGTACAGCTAGCCTGCAAAGTTTAAAGTCTCAGCTTCGAGTTTAATGTCCTGGGCTATCTGGACCATGCATAATGATGCAATCTTCAACAATCTGGCTCCTTCCCTCCAGCGTTGCAAGGCGGTCTTCTGAAAGAAATTTGCTCTAATTAATCTTCGAGCAAAGGCAAAGTATCACCCCACATTGTTCAATGGCTAGAGGTCTATGTGTAATTTTCCTTTTTTCTGTACTTTTTTATGTTGCTTGAACTCTTTTTGTTGAGACTTTTTGTTACAAAAGTTTTCCAGCAGGGGCTTGCGCCTCCAGTTCCATAGGAAAAATACAACCTAAGATAACTGTACTATATTTCTTATGTAGCCAGTTGTCTGTTATTCGGGAAAGGGTTGGGGTGGCACCAATTGAGGAGAAATTGATCCAACATCGGTTGAGATGGTTTGGACATGTCCAACAAAGGCCTCCTGAAGCACCGGTGCGTAGGGAGGGTTCTAAAGCGGGACGATAATGTGAAGAAAGGTAGAGGTCGACCTAAACTGACTTGGGATGAGTCAGTTAAGAGAGACCTTAAGGAGTGGAATATCTCCAAAGACTTAGCTTTGGATAGGGGCGCTTGAAGACTAGCCATCAACGTGCCCAAGCCATGACCTTCTATGTGTCTCTTTGTTTCTTGTATCTTTGGGTTTCATATCTAGCCTACCCCAACTTGCTCGGGACAAAAGGCTAAGTTGTTGTTGTTGTTGTTGTAGCCAGTTGTCTATTATGTCCACGGTTTAATGTTCAGTAGTGACTATCAATGTGTTCTGGTTACATCATACTAGCAAATATGCCCGTGCGTTGCTACGGGAGAAAGATTGCGTGATTTGAACCACGTGATCCTTCTTTCTCCTTTCCGACATCGTCCTGCCCTGTTCTTGCATGCACACGCTGCGCCACGCTCCCTTCATCTGCCACCCATCCACTGGACTTCCAATACCTATGGTCAGCTATTCTCACTACCTCACCAACATTCCACTACGACCAACCCTAACCATATGGCTCCTGCCGACTACTCCGACATGATGCCCTCGCCTCCAGTCCTGCGCAAACCGCCACTGTCGATGTCCACGTCGTCTTGGCCACCAACATCTCCATATTGCGACCACCAACCCAAACGCTCTCATACACCCATCGGTGAGTGAACTCTCTCCAGGATTTGTGACCACCAAACGCTAGGCGGCTCTTCTTCCTCTCAGGCGGGGCACAGACACAGGACACATCGCGTGTCTGAGTTTGCACAAGGAAAAATAAAAGCAAAAATCTAAGAAAAAACATACCAAACTATGCATGGGAAAAGAGAAAAATAAAGCCTAAACACGTGTTGATAAAGTACTCGCCTACTCTGGTATCGTGTATATGTTATGTGTGACACCGGTCCACCATAGACTATTGATAGATTTTGTTTATTTTGCTAGACTGTGCCCATGTGTTTTTAAATGCGAGTGATGGTTTCTTGTATGAGTATGGATCATGAGTCAGCAGTCACATATAGGATGCGGAGGAGGGCGTGAGCGAATTTTGGAATGTAAAAAAGAGGCTCATAACTCATTTATTATATATTATTTTTGTTTATAAGAAATGTAGGAGATAAAAAAAATAAGAGATGTGAGTTATGGTTAATTGTACGAGTACAAATCATGAGTTTGTACTCATAAGGGATATGGAGGAAGTGATTGCATTTTGGAAACTAAAAAAAATCATAATATATTTATTATTTATTGTTTTTCTTTATGCTAAAAAGTGGGAGATAAAAAAGGAAGAAAAACACGCAAAAAAACCGATGGTGAAAGGCAAATCGGACTTGGGAAACCAAAAGAAATAGCAATTTTTACGTAATAATGACTTGACGGACAATATATGGAGGGGGCCGGGTGAAAAATTTTGGCTTTTTATAATTAGATATAAATGTACGTATACAAGTCCGCTATATGTAGGATGGGACTTGTACTGCACTTACCAACTAGCTCATCATGTTAAGCCGCATACTTCCTCTGCCCGCAAAAATGTGCAATTCTTGCATCCTGATGAGTCAAACAATGCAAACTTTGACTAAAATTATATTAAAAAATAGTAATATTAATGAAATAAAATGAGTATCATTAGATTAGTTATCGAATATATTTTGATAATAAATAATATTATTTACTATAAACTTGGTGTAAGTTTATTAGACCAGCACGCTTCTAGAATTATAGATAATGACATAGTTAATGTGAGTTTTAGCTGACAGTTTACTGAAAATCTTTGCGCTCTGATAAATGTATTGCATACTAGCATTTTTCACTTTAACGCTAATTCAAGTCTGTCTGATCTCAATTCTGCTTCTCAGAAATCATTTGTGATGTTTTGCTTTATATGTTTTTCTTTTACTTTTTTATCAAAGGGTAAGTCTGAAAAGACTATTGAGTACTGATTTGGCAAAGAGATGACAACCCAGTTGTCCTTCCACTTTTTGCTAACTCTGGCTAGATTTGTGCTCTAGAACCCTTACTCAAACTCATTTCAGAGAGATTTGTCATACTGTAATTGCAAGAATACCTCAAACCATGTTATATATTATTCAAGGCCTTTTATCATCCGACAATGTATACCTTATCTGGAACAACTTATGTACTAGATATGTGCCAGAGAAGACGCTGCTGAAATGGGCGGGGTGGATAAAATTGCACAAAAAGCCATGCGAGGTGCCTCGAAAGCCAATGAGAATTGATTCTAATGCAACAAGAGGTAAGAATAAAGACGAGGCCTGAAGACACAGAGATCCAATGGGACCTTAATAGAGTATTTAGTTTGAAGAATCAAACAATTCTAGATAAGATGATGCAGGATGAGTTAGTTCTTTAAATTAGTGGAATGACTTTCAGTCATAATACTAATTATTAGCTTGTGATAATGATGTGATAATGTATCAATCTATTCTATTTCCAGTTTCCACAAACAATGTTGTAAATAGCAGGCTGCCTTTGCGTTAAAAAAAAGACATTTAGGCCTCGTTCGGCAGCGTCGGAATGGTTCCAGGGCAGGATTGGAACCAGGCATGGTTTGAGTGATTCCATGCGTGTCACTCAATCCAGGCTTATGTGCCATTCCATGTGGTTTAATTCCAACACATTAAAAAAAATACTGTTCGGTGGAACAGGATTCAAAACAGGACAACGTACCAGGATTCCAGGAACATGCACAGACACACAAACTGAACTGTCTAGCACCAACATTATAAGATTGCGCCATGCAAAGTCATATTCAACCCTACTCATACATGTGCAAACACTTGTAAAATATAAAACACCGTTATATTTGCAGATTATGGTCTTGTACTATTCAAAAATTAACTAGATGGCCTTCTTTATGTTGTCACACCGAGCTAATTCAGGTTCTCAAACACAGGTGTAGTCTCTGTCTGAAATTTGTACCTAGCCTTCCTCCTCCTACAATGACAAATCAAGAGCAAACAATTACTCCAAGGTCACAAATTATATAGGAGCGAATGGGTGTTCAAAATTGCTAAGAAAAGTATTTGCTTGCTACTGCTGCAATGGAGAAGGACAATCAATAGGTAGCTGGCAAATTAAATCTTATATGTACATAGAAACACACAGGCACAAAGGATAAAAAGACGCTACATGATCAGAATCTCTGCTAGCTTTCAAGAGAGTTGCCCATCGATCCATGTACTCAATGTTAGCAAGCTGCACAATTTATCAGATTTTGAAATGTAATTTAGAAAAATATGTGTGAAGATGGACAGTAGGTGAATTCCGATTTGCAGGAAGACAAAGATTTCATATTTTTCTTTTGTTTTGTGATGTGGTGTGGTGTGCCTACTGATTTGTAACACAGAGAACACTAGAAAACATCTGAAATTGACTGAGATAACTTACTACAGCAGGATTATGCAGAGAACACTAAGAAAATAATCAGAATCAAAACAAAGCTAGAAACTAAACAAACACGTACTGACACTTGAGGGTTCAGAAATACGAACATGCACCACATAAGCTAAACAATGATTCAATGAAGTGACAGGCAGCAGTTACTAGAAAAATGTATGGTATCATAGCACCACATAATATTTTAAATGTGTACGGTTGTTCAGGTCACCGCGCGCCAGAACAGACCGATCCGGGGAAACCGAACGGGCTCTACAAACAGGGCAACCAAAACATCAGTGGAACGTTAGTTTATAGAGGACAAAAGAAGCAAAAGTTTCAGCTGGTCAATTACAACAGCTCGTGTGACATGCAACTGTCAGCTACCCTCAGCTACAATGTTGAAGACTGGACTAAAAAGATTTCTAGTCATGCAAGTGTTAATGAGCATGAAAAGCTCTCACTTTGGATCATGAAACGGAGTGACTAGGCTATAGTGAACTAGTTATCTCAACTCTAAACCAAATAGAACTGGCATTGGAATGTAAGGAGCATAAGCAGCAAAACAAGTGCAGGCAAAGATTGAGCTACAACTACTTTCCAAGAACTTCTGACCAGAATTAAACAAAAAATAGTTTCAATCAAGTGGTTATATGTTTATCCCTCAAGCGAAGTTGACCAGCACCCAACAAAATTCAGAAACAGGTTCAAGTGGTACTATATTTATTCCCAACTGAAACTGTGAAGCTGACCAGTAATCAACAAAAGTATCTGAATCCATCAAGTTGTTTCTATGAGATTCCTAGTTCTCATCCAGGCCAATACATTGACACTGAAAATCTAAAATAGTTTTCGCAGTGCTGACTTGCAGATCAGTAATAATGCAATTCAGTCTTAGTATATTGTCATAGAATATTGCAGTATCATAAATAAAGCATGGGTTTCTCATCAATCTACTGAATGGTCTGCATAATCACTAACTCACTATCTTCAAAAGGAAAATGTACAGCTATTATAATAGCCATAGCGTTGTTATGGATACACACACCACTAAGCCATTTCTCAATTGATTCAGGAAATTTGTTCCATCGTCTATCATTGGTCCATATTTTCATGCACCACAAGCAGATGTCCAGCCTTAAGCAACAAATTTAACACTTCCTAACTTGCCTACTAGCACATTGTAGAGCTATTTTGACAGAACAACAGAGCTATTTAACATTCCAGTTACAAATGCTACTAGCTGATAGAAGGAAAATAAAAATATTAAGCAAAGGGATTTTTTTAAAAAAAATAGTGCTCGGAACTTGCAGTGTGAATTTCTCAGGAAAGCATTCTGTGGCAAGAGGATTATTTATAAAACATGGTGCTATCGCTACGTGATGAAATCTAGCGAGTATTGGCAGACAAGGACACACATGAGCCATCCTACATGCTTGAAGTTGTTTCTGAAAGTGACGAGATGCTGATATTTGAGATAACTTTGCCTAGTATCAAGGTGGCCACAAATAGTAGTGCCGATATTTCAAATGAAGGCAAAGTTGTTGGAGGTTTGCAAAGCAAAACTAAGGAATGTGCACGGATGAGCTAAATGAATTGCTACCAGAATAAGATGAGAACTCCCACAAACCCAGTAGAAGCTTTCACTCTTGACACGGTTGAGCATTCGTGGATGGCTCCTGGAAGCACATCATGGACCGAATTCCCTCGAGACTGAACAGATCGGAGCCGGCAAGACGAACAAACAACAGTAGCATTCCTCGTCAACTGAAGAGTACAAATTTGGGTTGGATACTGCAACTTCCCGCACTGCAGAGTGCAGACGCATCGATTATAACTCCTCTCCACTCCTCCATCAAGTGTCAACAGCAAAATCTAGCAAAAATCAAGAAAAACAAGAAGCACGCGCCTCCTGGACCATCTTGCGTTCTTCAAGAACCACCACCGCTCCCTCAACTGGTCCACGGACCTCAGCGTCGCCAGCCCGGACCTGGCGACCGATCGAGCGCAGGCAAGCAAGAAGCCAAGAACCCTAGCATTGGCAAGAACCCTAACACCGGGGAGAGAAAAAGGCAAGTAAGACGAGGGCGATGCGTTACCGGTGCGAAGGAGTCGGAGAGCGCGGACGTTCGCTGTCGCCGTCACCGTCGCCGCGGTCACCGCCGTCTCGTGCCGCGCCGTGGTGGCCTCGCGCTGCGCCGCCGTCACCGTCACCCTTGGTCCTCGAGTCGTAGCGCGAGCTTGACGTCCAGGAGCCGAATCCGTTCCGGAGGGTAGGAGATGCGGATTCGATCCGGGCCGTGGAGATTAGGGAAGAAACCAAATCGGGCCTGCTTTGGTTCCAGACCAGACCGAAACGAACGCACATTTGCCTGCACGTCTGGATCGAAAACGGGCCTCTCCAATCCGGCTGGAACGGGCCCCAAAACAGCCCAATCCGGTGGAAACGAACGAGGCCTTAGGCGGTGTCCTCCAAAAGCTATAGAAAAAATATAGCAAGCAATAGTGAAAACTATTTCATTTAGAGGGTTATGAATATAATGGTCCACCCATCCATCTGGTCAGGTGGTCACGACGTCAAGCGCTTAGTTCGCTAGGCGCAGGCGTTGAGGCGTGATCTCAGCTAGGACCAAGCTGCCTGTTAATTGATTCCAGGTGGCAAAAAATTATTGAATCTCTAGAAATAGTATAAATGTCTCTAGAAATCGAGATATTTTAGGAGTTTGATATACTCCCTTCATACTCGAAAAGTTTGATGTCTTGAAAAGCGACACGGTTTTCAAAGTACAACTTTGACCTCTTTTTTTCATAAAAACATTTATTGTAAAGTGATATATGTATACTTTTATGAAAGCCTTTTTCAAGACAAATCTATCTATATAATTTTTACATCTCCAAACCCAACAATTTAAAAGTTATTCATGATTTATATCCCAATGTTTGACTCAAATCTTGTCCAAAACGAAACCTTTTCGAATATGGAGGGAGTACCTTTTGCCAGTTTTTGAAAATACAAGGTACTATGTCTGAGTTAAATAATAGTAGTGTATACGCTGGATCGAACACCTGTGCCATGAATTCAGTGCCTCGCCTTGTGCTTGTAGTGGATTAAGCCCCTTCCTACGGAAATTGGACTCAGAAAGTGGGAAGAGACTATAAAGTAGCGAGGAGCTCAGCTAAGCTAGAAGAGTGGAGGTTGGAGAGGATAAGCACCGTGGGTGTTGTTGCAATAAAAAAATTCAATGGAGTCTTATCCTTTACCAACCTGTTAAAGCACCAACAAATTCTCCCATGGTAGGTTATGCTGCCTTTGCAGATGCTTGATGTTTCTTTTTCTTTAAGCATCTCCATAAGTACCAGTGCATTTTACGTACCCTAAGTCTAAAACTTAGAGCTGGGTGGACAAGTTTTACAAGATCAACTTAGTTAACCTTTTGTCCAACTCCGTAAAGTTTAAGAATACAAAGACTTTTGGCATTTGAAGTTTGTTCACAAAATATATGATCAAAACTCAATAATGGAGCCAAATATTTGGCTATTATAGCCAAGCTGTAAAGCTGAATTATACTATAGTAGTCTCTTATTTGTCTCGCATTCTCTTTCCTCACCTCCTCATATTCATTTAATGTATGGACCCACCATATATATATAAATATATATACTTTCATGCACAACATGATGCTTGCATATGAGAGTCGAGCCACACATGCACGCACGCGCACACACACACGCATGCACACAAGGGCATGGAAACCACATCTTCAGGGGCGATTATGACAACCATTTCCAAGGGCGATTAGGAGGGCCCCATGAACGCAGGCCCAAGGCCCAAGTGCGCATGCCCAATAGGGCTAGGCGGCCCAGGAACCGTCGTAGCTGCCGTCGTTCCCACGCCAGATTAGTCCCATATTGTAAAGTCTACTTAGATGTCAAGTCTCCCATGACTATAAATGTACAGGACCATGTAACCGTTAAATCTTAATAAACAAGTAGTAGCCGCAAGGCTCTCTTATCCCCTTCCCATTTCTAAGCCTCGGTCTTCTCCCTATCTCTCCCGACGTCTCTCTCCCTCTCCCCAAACCCTAGCAGCCGCCTACGCCCTACCCTAGCTGCCGCCGCATCACCTCCACCGTCCCCATGCCGCGCGCCGCCGCCCCCTCTCGTGCCCCAACAGCTGCCATCTTCGCCATCACGCCACAGCAAGCGCAGTCACGAGCGCCCCCGACCAAGGACCGTGACAGCTGGTACCGAAGCAGGTCTATCCTCGGACACCAATGACTTCTACCACCTACTCCATGGAGGAATTTGCTGCTTATTGGGACAAGAGGGTTGCATAGTTCTTTCAACACAAGAGAGGAAAAAAGGTACGAATCATCACCTCAACAGATCGTTCACATTAAAAGGAGATCTTGTCTTGCCCTTCTATCATGGACGATGCCAAAAAGTTCATCAACATCTGCACCATCCCCAATGAACATGCTGTGGAGAACAATCAGATCTGATCTCCACCGAAGAATCTGCCATCAACAACCTCGCCAAGATCAATGACCGCATCGCCAACATAGAGGAGAAGGATGAAGTGATAGATGCTAACGAGGACTTCATCGGTCCGTGGACGAGGAAGTTCCAAGCATTCTTTTGCACCTACAATGACTCTCCATCCCCAAGAGATCCAATCTCGTTGGAGAGCAACAAACTGCAGGTATGCAATGCTAACACCTCGATCACAATCTCCCCAATTGTCGACAACCATGGCGCCACCACCATTGAGGTTCAAGCCGGATCAGATCTGGATACCGCCATCGACAACCCCGCCAGGGAGTTGCAACCAGTCGGGTCAGATCTGAACACCGCCATCAACAGCTCCGTCGCAGAGGCCCAACAAGTCAGATCAGATCTGGATGTCACCTCCAACAACACCGTTGCAGAGATCCATCAGGTTAGAATTGCTACAAACATCTCAATTACCGCAACTACAATGGATTCCCTCTCATCTGGTACTACGGAGATCGCCACCGAGCACGATGCCGAGCTCTTCTGCAAGGAAGAGCCCACGATGGAGATCCTGTTGCCAGCCCTAGAGCTAGGGCGCCTGCCTCGATCTAAGATAGCCATGACCTCGGAGACATCGACTACACCAGCTACAATAGTTACCGTCTCTCAAGTAAGATCAGATCTAAACACCGGCAGCGACAACCCGATTGCAGAGACGAAATAGATTTACAACGATAGCCACCCTCGGGTCATCTTCATCAAGCCTACATCAAACGTCAACGACCACCTACTACCGCCTAACAATCAGCACAACAGCAACGATGCATGCTTCAAGAGGATGATCAACGACATCAACATGACCGGTCAACGACTCCTCTTCGGCATGCAAACCTTCAAGCGGCACTTCATCAGCAACCTTCCTACCATGATCATCACCATATGGTACGTCACGCTTGCTTGGCACACCATGTCTATGACAGGAGGTTCGTCCGCAATGACTATGAGTTCGATGGCATACAACACAAGAACCATGCCTCGACTCTACACCAAAATGGGAAGAACCAGAGCTCCAAACTACTACAACTCCAGCACCGGCAACTACATGCTTGTTGATAAAGGGCTCTTCAACATCGACATTCATGATGGCCTCATCGCCATCTTCCCAATCGAACGACTACACCAACAACATCGCCATCTTCCCAATCGAACGACTACACCAACAACATTGCCATCTTCCCAACCTAGCTAGTGTTTCAGCATGAGGACACGATGATCGGAGAAGGGGGAGTAGTGTCATACGACACATGAGGCCCCAATGCTCGATCAACCTTGGTCGCGCCAGCATCAGCACCCGGGGAACCACTGCAGCAGACAACACAACAACACTAGCATGGTCCACGGAGCAAGGGATGATCTTCAACATCAGTTATCTCTATATCCCTGATGCACCATCCGTCCTAGCTAACATGATATAGATGCTGCTACATGTTGAACCATGGCACATAGAGCTATTGGTGAACAGCTCACGCTAGCCTCCACCTAAGGCGCACAACGATGATACACCAGTGGCAGCTCCCTCAAGGATGGCACGATGACTACCAACGTCACGATCTTAATCAACAACTTGAGTCGTCAATCCACCTGCTCCAACAACGCTTACATCATGGTCGTCAGCAACAATGTGGCCCCGAATGATCTCTGCATCCACGACTATGTGGCCTCAATATATACTCTACTTTGCTGGGGAGTTCGCCATGCCTCGACCATTCTTCAGAACGAGCCGCCGGACAGTAGGTGCCAGCAACAACATGGCCCCGAATGACCTCTGCATCCATGACTACATCGACTACCTTCTTGGCTACATGAGCAAGGACGCCATCTCCGCAGATTGTGTCAACCACCTCTTTGGCGCTCCAGCACTTCGAGCCGACGTCACCTCCAACACCGTCATCAACGTCGATGGACCGCCAAGGATGCACCGCGAGGATGCGCTGCGTGGAAAAGAGGGAAGTGGTGTCAGGGTCCTAAGTCGGAGGGCCCATGAGCGCAGGCCCAAGGCCCAAGTGCGCATGCCCAATAGGGCCAAGCGGCCCAGGAACTGCCGC
>DXKC01000361.1:0-14533 GCA_031170775.1 Cymbopogon citratus
AATTTGACGTAGTGTAGCAACCGACCAAAGATTGGGCCGAACAGGGATAGTTGGGGCGCGGCCACACCCGGGTGCGGCCGAACCTTGACTGGGCCCAGTCGAGCCCAAGTGACCTCCAGTGATATCTTGGAGTAATCCCACTATTGTGATTCACGAATATAAGTGGTTTTGGTTGGATTTTGGTCCTTGTTCTCCTCTCATGGGAACCTGGTTTTTCTGATAAGTGGGCCATCTCCCCTTGGGCTCATATTAGATGTTTGTAATGTTGTATTTCTTGTATACTTTAAGCACATATTTTATATATTTTAACATATCCTTTGCACATGATTAAATCACCAAAACTCATGGAATTGACTAGTTATAAGCCCTATTCCTAGTTTTGGTGTTGTTTTTTTTATGAATTTTATATTAATATTGGCGGTATAAGATATGCAATAAGGACCGCCAATAATGGTGATGGCGTATGTTCTTCTTTCCTAGTTCACTATTAGCGACACTCAAGGATAAGGCCTCTGGTGTGGACTTCTACTCACAAGACCTTTGCCATTGATCAGTTTTAACCTTCCCAAACTCCTTGAATGGCATACAACTCTTCGGTCAAAAACTAGTACTTAGTTAACTAGTGGGGAAACTCTTGGCAATGCCATCTTAATCACGAGGGAGACTAAATGTCACATTCAACTTCTCACATAGTTTTGTTTTTCTATTTTCACTAGTGGGGACATTGTTTTAATGCTAAATTGAGCAATCTAAAACCCTGACTACTAGTCTTATCTGGTTCGAAATGTTGACACATACGCAATCACGTTGTGTGGTTGCCGATAACATATCAGGTTCGAAAAATGGGCTCGCCGGAAGGCTACTATAACAATAGTCTAGCCTTTAGGGAACTTGTTCCTCGTTCTTCGCCCTTGCTTTTGTTTCTCTATGAGGAGCGGATGATCTAACTACAACCCTGTGTTTATGATTGCTCTAAAATTCTTTTAGGCATATGGGCATTCTTTTGCCCCTAGCATCTATAGGCTTCCCTCTTGAGTCAGATCATATTCTTGGTCGTAAGTTCGACCATAATAGCGTTCGCTGTTGTTCAACGACCACTGCAGACTATTTGAATGTTCAACCCATCGTTGTTGTTCAACGACCACTGCAAACTATTTGCTTCGTTTTATGCTGCACTCATCGCTATGAAATGTGGAAGCATTTATCTAAGTCATGGTGGGGTGCATTGTTATAAAAAACTATAATTCATATAAAAGTAGAAACCATGATTAACATTCAAATGAATATGATTATATCTAGTGTACCAAAACTAACACATGCCTTATAAACATGCTAAAAAGGTGTTTTGCATGCAATAAAAACTAGAAAGTTTAAATACTAATAAAATTCTTATGCTTCATATCATTTTTTGCTACTCATGCAAGTAAAATAAATCAACCTTTTGGTGCATTCTAAACATCAATTGGAATCTAGCACTTTTTATCCAATCAGATAAAAAAGAACCAACCAAGGTCGGCGGCTGCTGACGGCTGATGACACTGAGGAAGAAGGGGCGCCATGGCCGCGGTCCAGCCAAGGCATGCGCTGGACAGAGTGGAAGAAGATGGGGGAGAGATAGGCAAGACAACATTGAGCAAGCTAGCTCCCACGTGGCGTTTGAGCTTTGATGATGTGGAACACGATGCGGGAGTCCCGACCACTAGGGAGCTCCAAGCGGAAGACAAGAATGGGAATGCCAGCTGCAGGGAAGAAGACATGGGACCACCTAGTCGAAGAAGGGCCATGGGAGGGCTGGCTGCGGAAGAAATATACGGGGGATTGCTGCGGGAGCACCAGCCATAGTAAGAAGATAGAGTTTTGGTAATGGAGGCAGACTGCCTAGGTCCTCCGGCGCCTGCTATGGTGGACAGTGAAGATGAATAGGTGCAAATAAAAATGTTGGCAGAGCTTCGCTGAAATTTTGAATAGGCATGCTGGGGCCTTGAAATTTTTTCTAAAGCGCGCCTATATAGGACATCCATGTTATATTGAGGTGTAGTTTTCTTGAGTCAGCCACCCCTAAAAATGATCATTCGAGGTGGCTAACTTAAGCAACCTCCCCTGAAGATCATGTTCAGGGTGTGGTTGATGTAAGCAACCGCCTCACTCTAAAACTAGTCAATTGTGTACAATGGAGGAAATCAAAAGCCTGGCCTAGACCTTTGTCCGTCCCGTGTGTTTCTGCAATGGGCCAGAGGTCAGACCGTCCTGCGGCCCCATTTCTTTTTTGCTACTCCCGGCAGCAAATATTTGTCCAGCGTGTTTGTTTCGCATTGGTGGCTAGACTGTCCCGCGACACTTTTTTTTTACTCTATGTTAGGTAAAACTGTTTACAACACAGCAAAAAATAGAACCACCTCCAGTGTAGTAATGTTTTGCCGTAAGCATGAGCCAACAAAATAATATATAAATGTAAATCTATCAATTGAAAAATGTGGTACATGGTTTCAATATTGTAGACATAAATTAATAATTAAGCTATTACAACTCTGCCTTCCATATTAGTATGCATATAACGAAAGATATTTGAGTTTTCAAGCTGTGCTTCTACTTGCTTGATCTTGTTTGGTGGGTCAGTAAATAGCTGTATTTTGCAGTACTAATTGTGCTATTCCAATCCTCTATGCCGTATATTTCTAGGATCCCTTGTTTCAGATATATTACCACATGCTTCATTGAATTCCAGGGATCAACAAATAATAGAGAACCTTTGCCACTCCATCAGTTGGCACCCAAATGTGGTCATTGTAATCTATATTGTCGAGGTTGACATGTGTGAGTACAAATTTCATGATCTGCACGCCAGTTTGACCCATTATCATCAAAACAGGGTGATCTATATATATATATTTGATCCATAGTCCAGTTTCTAAATGTCTAATTTGAAAATATAGTTTGTACCACTACGTGAAAAATCCACTGTACCCACGCCACTGTAAGGGCGGCTTCCGTTGCCAAACGCCCTTACAGTGGTTTGTAGGTATAAGTACAATCCAAATTAAAAAATTTAAAATTCAAATTTCGTAACCGATCTTGGATGGAAACAATTCCTAAACGAAAAATGTAGATCCCGAAAAGTTATGGACGTTTGTAGTTGACGACTTTTTGATTTGACTTCATTTTGTCATGCAAAACCTACATTTGAGTTTCTAAAATTTGAAATTTAAATTTTGTAAATGGCCTCGGATGGAAAAACTTCCGAAACGAAAAGTGTAGATCTTGAAAAGTTATGAAAGTTTGTAGCTGATGGCTTTTTGATTTGACTTCATCTTGTCATACGAAACCTACGTTTGAGTTTCTCAAATTTGAAATTCAAATTTTGTAAATGGCCTCGGATGGAAAAACTTCCTAACCGAAAAGTATAGATCCCGAAAAGTTATGAAAGTTTGTAGTTTACAACTTTTTGATTTGATGTCGTTTAGGGCCTTAAATAAGCAGATTACTCTCGGTTGAGTACAATATGTGGGGAACCAAAACTATATTTGGACAAATGTGTTAGTGTAGTGCAGTGGTTAAGGCAGGAACCGCGGGGGCATGAGGTCGCGGGTTCGAATTCCGGAAAATGTAAAGTGTGAAAAATGCTTGAAAAAATATGGCGGAGATGATTGTCATGGTGGCCGGCTAGTGGGGGCCCTTCTCGGATTAAAAAAAATATTTTGCTATTTTTATTTGAATTTTTGGATTTTTTTTCAAATTCACTGTAAGGGCAGCCGGGATCTGAGCCGCCCTTACAGTGGACCACTGTAAGGGCGGCTTGTTTTGAATCGCCTTTACAATGGAATCCACTGCAAGAGCGTTTAAATAAGGGCGGCTGGCCTAGCCGCCCTTACTGTGGCTTACCAGCCGCTCCTATTGTGCACTGCTGTAGTAGTGTACGAACCTCCCCAAATGCACGGACATTTTCAATCTGAACCCTACTATTTTGAGACACCGGCTTTTGTTTTTCCTATGCTTTGGTGTAGAATGTGTATCCATTTACATCATATGCCTACCAAGATGTTACCTGGGATGATGGCCCAGCCAAGCTGCAAAAGGTCATCCAATTTCGTTTGTCTTGCTCCTGAAGCCATTTGCCAAATATACGCTTCTCATACCAGCCACATTTAGCCTTCAAGATCAGCATGTCTAGCACAAAATGCAGTAATGACAACTTTTTCTCACAACCCTTTTCCAGCTCATACAAACATTGTTTCCTTGCCTTCTGTACCATAAACAAGTTATTTAGCTGTTTCGCAAACCATCAATAATCATTCATGTTCTATTAGGCGCAACAGGTCTTCCAAGAGTCTTCTTTTGCTCTTCTTCATTGTCTTGGCCTCCACCATCATCATCCTCAGCATTGGCTCCACCACCTTCTCTAACGTCATTTCCCGTATTATCATGCATGATGGCAAGATGGGCATCATCATCTTCCCTTACTTCTCAAGCAATTGTAGCTTCATTGTTGCCTTGCTTCTCTACGTCCGCCACCATGATGATCCCAAATCTTGTAGGTGTCTATGAAATCACTTCTATACTAAGTGTTATCTCATCGTATTTGGATCCCGACAGACTACACGGTTTTGATAGACACAATAGGGACAATATATATCCTTTGTTTCAATAAAGCATCCACATCTTGTATGTTATTCCGTTCATTTCATGAGCATCCATGATCCATCCATATGTGCCCTTCCAAAAGAAAAGGTATGTTTGCATCAAGACATTATTAGCATATAAATGTTGTAGGAATTGATTTCTAATTTTTTGAATCAAATATTATATTTTCTGGACCTTCTAGACCTAGATCTTAAAAGATAATATAAAAAAGCTATTTACCAAAATGATAAACTAAACATAGAATTAACTAGAGTTCATTTGAGCCAAGTAAATTGGCAACGACAGGGTCGTCGTTTCATGCATATCTCTCTCTACAACTCATTTTTTTTGCGGAACTCTCTCTCAACACCTTTGAAGGAAATTAGAGAAACAAATATTGTATGCAAAGTTTGAAAAGAGTTTAGGGATGCCACAAGATCACCACTCAAATCCAACTCCTTTCAAAGGTTCAAAGGGCAAACCCCGCTATTTTTCTCACCTCCATGTGAGCTCAACAATGGCGTTGATCAGTATGTTGCGCGAGGAGGAGAAATGTTTTTACAGGGTTCTATTAGGGGTGGTTGGATGAAGAGCACCACATCTATTAATTTATTTGAGACCTGGTTCCCTTACCAAACCCTTTTTAAAAATCTGTTTTTCTAAGAGGGGGTTCTATATATATAAACACGATCGTCCCCTTGAGGTGGTTTAATTCGTAATGGAACGGACCTGAAAACTATGTCTTTAGAGGCGTTCATAGAGCTACAGTGCTTCCTTGCACGGTTTTAGAGGTGGCATGCTAGTTGAACCACCTCATAGAAAAGGGAAGAATTGCTACTTGATCTTGTGGAACACAAGTGTGAAGAGTGAAGGTCATTTCTCTCACTAGCTTGTTTCAATATTGCTGAAAACAACATAGACATCACATGATCCTATTTTATCTATACATGATCACACTAACATAACTTTAGGGCAAGACTACATTTTAGATCCAAACATGTCCAAGACCTATAAATTACATCTGTGTCTCTCTGTTCATTAAGTAGAACTGGTATTTGATATAGCCAATCTTAGTCTTCACTATTAATTAGTTCCTGACCAGATAGACTGCCTTCGTGCTTCTTCAGTGCTCTAATAGATTGGTTTGTGTTTTGACCATAGAGAGTGACACAGCGCATGTCTATAGGCATCAACCATTTATCTATACATGCTGGGGCCAATAGGCTGAACCCTAGGAGGCTTAGGGTTCCTACAGATCACAACAATGGGTTGTTTTCGCACTTTGTTAGGTGGACTTAATAATTATTGCCAAACTAATATGTTGGCCAGAGATCACACTCCAACAAATTCATTCATCCATAAGTATATTTTCTTTTTTATTTTTGATAATGAAGTATCTTTTTAGACAAATGAATTGAATCTGGCCTCATCGTTTAGCTATAAGAGAATCAGACAACATTCATCGATAAGAGTCTAGTCTAAAATAATATATAAATATATAATTGAGAATTACTGGATGCAATTTAATTCGGTTGTCATAGGTGCTGATGGCCTCAAGAGCTACTACAATCATAGTATATAAGTTGCATAATTTTTCCATCGGTTACACCACCATGTCGTAGTATAAAGCACTATAATCTCACAATAGTACTGCTTTTAGGTTTAATGTTTAATCAAACTCAAAAACTATGACTTTATATTTTAGAATAGTCAGGGACGAACAAGCTTTAACAAATAAAGCACTTGTGAAGGTAAAGACTCGATCCTGGTATAAAATACCAGTTCACCAAATAAATTGTAATGTGAATCATGATAGCAGAACAAATAAAAGGATAATCCAAATGACAATCAGGTTCAGTACTCTTCCAAAGAGTTTGCTAAAACATCTGCAGGGGTAACGAGGTGTGTCCATGGTGTCATTCACAGGAACACCTCGGGAAGATATGTTAGCTACCAATCTACCGGATCACCAGAGTTTAACCGAAATTGGAGAATTGTAAGTGCAAGGGAGAATTGGGGATGAACTGGAGGAGGTCTACTTCACATAGAATTCCGATATCTTCTTTCTTGTTGCACACTCCGGCCTGTCCTCTCCTTAAGTACATGTTCCATTACAGCTGTGTGCCCAGCTACACTCACTGCCACTGGGGCCCTTTGTAGTGGCTGTTTGGACGAGTGGGCCGAGCCGTGTGCCGAGGCCCAACTTGTGTAGCAGCTATCTTCTGCTCCTTTGACAGATCCTCAACAGTACTCCCATTGCCGGAAGAAGTGGTGTCATCCTGAGCTGTGACAAGATAAGCTGGATCAAGGTCATAGAAAACACGGCGCTTGCCACCCTTTTCTTTCATCACACGGAGTGAAGCAGGTATGTGGTGCGAAAATCTCAGGTTCTATCGAGTAGGTATCTCCAGGACTCCCTTTTGCTTATCAGGTTTGAAAACAGTTGTGCAACCATCAACTTTAGCCAGGAAAGAAAATTTGATGCTAGCATCATTTCGCTCGATGATCTCACCAACAGCCAATTCACAACAATCAGTGCTGAACGTACTCAGCTCAGGTGCCCAGTCCATATAGATGGCCCAAATCTCACTGTGGAAAAATCACAAATTGGGACTCTTGTCTGCTCCTTTTCTTGCTTTGAGACATGTAAGTGTCAAGATTCATAGAAGGGAATGTTGCATCCATGTCAGAGGGAAGGCAACTCGAGTCAAGTAGCAGAAATCCTTCTGGGACAATATTAGTTTTCTCCAATGTAGGGCCATTAAGCTTTTTGAGGATGTTTTCTTGTCCAGATACCCTGTAATGTGGTATCAGGTGAGAAAATCGAAAGACCTCGCTTGAAGGTATATGGAACGATGATTTATCCTTGGCTGCCACAAGTAAGCTAGGAAAGCCTTCAATCCGGATGAGTGGGATAACATTGGCGCCACCATTGTCCGACATGTCTGATAGTACTTCTACAACTTCATACTCATAGGACCTGTTCTTATCAGCATCTGATGAGTTCCATTGCTTACTCCATCCCTTGTAAAGAGCCCATACTCAGCCCTTTTAGGATATATTTCGTACAGCATCATTTTGGTTTTTGTAGAACCTCTTCTACCAGAAACTTTACTCACACAGATTTCCTTGAATTCAACTGTATGAGAATAGAAGGAACTGTATTCTAAGATCTCCACCTTTTCTCCTAGCTAGGCAAAACTTTCCACAAGCCACTGGCAAAGTTTCGTTGTTCAATTCTTTCTCTTCTTCAGATAATGGAAAAAAACTTTAGATAATATAAACACTTTGAGTGACCAACACATTTTATCTTAGCATATGATCTTGGCATATGATCAATGCTATCATAAAGGGCCCAGATCTGATCTATGCCATAAAGGGCCCAGATCTGATCTATGCCCCCATCATTATATGTTATACTATTGATGTCTCTGACATTGATAACTGGATCAGAATAGCACTTCTCCTCAACAACATAAGCAATGGCTTCTTTCATGATATTATCATCATCATCACTGGCACACATACCTTCTTCTGCCTTGTCTTGGACGCTTATGTTGCTAGACAAAATATTTTGAGATGATTGCCTGTCAGGACTAGTGATGTCGCCCTCTGATATTTCATTACAGCTCATGCCAATATTACATGAATAATCATTCTCCCTTCCCCTCTTTTTTCCTTCGACATTATTCTGGCTAAGTTTGCCATCAACATGTTGCTTTCTCCTGTCAGAACTACCAGGACTGTAGGAATATCCTGACCCTGGCATAGCGGATGCTTGCTTATTTTGGTCAACAACATTTGAGTCAGCAGTATCTACCATTGATCTTCCAACACTTATTTTGGTCAACAACATTTGAGTCAGCAGTATCTACCATTGATCTTCCAACATTGTTCTTCTCTATCTCTGACATTCTAATTTTCCCCTGTATCATCTCAGCCTTGTTAGATTTCTTTGTACCACCTGCGCTCAAATGTCCATTTTTGTATGCACAGGAGGACTTAGGGTGGCCATGTTGACTGGGAGAGTCATGCTGAAACATGTTTCCTGGAACTTGAGAATCACCAGTCACGCTTGATGATTTGAGCTTGGTCTCCTCCAATTTCCTCTTATTTGCTTCATTTGGGTCACTTTTTGATACATTATTCTTCCTTTTCCAGTCATGTTCTGGCATGGGTGGTTGCTGATCCTCTAAAGGGTATGCAGTAAACATCTTGTTGCATGTCTGACACTTGACCTCGCGGTTAAGGGCTCTTTTCAAGTACTGGAACCGATATTGACAATATGGGCAGTGGGTCCAAAATGTTGGACTTGATCCAGACTTGCCCCCTTTATTTGCATCAGTTTTGATTGATCGTTTCTTGTCATGCTAAGTTCGCTTTGCTGGATCTGATAGAACAGAATATGCTTCAACCACCAACTTGAATGCATCCGGAGCGCCAGGAAAACTATTTTTGTCTGGATGAGTTGAAAGGGCCATCTTACGATATTGCTTGGTTATCGTGCCCTTATCTGCTGTTTCATCCACTTGAAGTATTCCGTACAAATCTTTTGCACCACCCACAACAGATTCTGCCGCTGCACAGTGTATACTGCAGATGGTTAACATTTGGGACATATTCTCTGCCAGCTCTGGACAAAGATCTTGAGCTTCAATTGTACTGCCAGCTCTGGACAAAGATCTTGAGCTTCAATTGTAATTTGTTTGGCATGACGGAAATCATTGTTCTCCATCTTCTCTAAAGCAATTTTCTTGGCCTTGAGGGCCTCCTCTCTGTTGTGATCACTTGTGTTCTCCATAAATATACACAATGCCCTCACAATTAGTGCTATCAGATGCAATCAATCGTGCCCCTTTCTGAAACAATTTTATGCCACCAGAATCTTTAGTGCATCTGGCCCTGAGAGGATCAAAAGAAATGGTTATTAGTAATTGAAGACATGACCTTAATTAGAACAGTATATTAATGAGGAACGAAGAATAGTAGTGCACAACTAACAGGATGGTAAAGGACATTTTAGTAATACTATTTATTCAACGGTAAGCTAGAAAGAAACAGTTGACTATATTGTCAGTTCAAGTAGTATTAGAAATAACACTTTGGTATTCTACATGAAACACACCAAGGTTGTATTTGAATATTTTTCATATACATGAACAACAAATTAAGGTTTCAAGCTCATGTTATTTTTTTATGTAAATGTTTAAATTTGCATAATTTTCTGAATATGCCACTTTCCCGAATAAATGTAGACCTTTTAGCAATGCAATTTAAAGTTACCAAGGACAAAGGACAATCCAGGCCAGCTTAGTATAGTTTTTTTGTAATCATCTATTCGTGAGTGATTGATAATAATTGAAAGTAAACTGTAGCTCAAAAAGATTTTAGGAACTGGTCACCATATCGTACCACAGTTCAGCCAATGCATTTGTAACTCTATATTGTATCATTGTGCATGGTACTTGAATATGAAATAAGATGAGGAAAAACTATAGAAAAAATGGTATAAAAGGGTGGAAATTGAAATATCAGAGCATATATCAACGAAAGAAGAAAACAGTAAACTTATAGGAAGGGTATATGGCATGCCTAACTTGTTTCAGCGAAATAGTAAATTTAGCTTCTGCCGGACAATAGTACAAGAGTGGCGAGAAATACCAGATAATCTGCGATAACATCATCATTTAATAATTTAGTGATCCAAGTGTAGAAGGAAACCATGCAGCTAGCAGTTATCTATATATATGGCTCATACTAGCTTCATGTTAAAAAAAAAGGCAGAAAAGAGATATACCAAGTAGCAAATCGTAGCTTCTGCAGTAGGATCTCATGCAGAAATGGTGACCAATAAATTGCAGTTGTGCACGGGGAATTATACTATAATTGATACGGATTCTGCTTCTTAACAGATATCACATACAAGTGGAATACAGTACAGATGGCAAATGTATTAGATCACATGTCAGCCACTATTCAAGATCATAATATTAGAGATATGGGTAAACAATCATCAGTCATACATGCCCTGACTTAGTAGCAAAGGCAAGAAAATAAAACAATCCAAGTATTTGTAATATATCACACTACTATAGGTTAACAGACAAGAGGACAAAAGTATGTGTACGTACCAGTTAACTCTGAGTATAAGGGGAAGTAGTTGAGATGGTGATTCTGCAGTAAAGAAAAATATTGTGGCAGCTTTGTTATTAGATTCCTGTTAAGTAACATCAAATTATACATGAAACAAGTAAGTGTGACTGGTCTAAAAAAAGAATCCTGCAAAAAATATTTGGATAAACTGGCAAGGTGCTCATCAAAAAACGAAAAGTTGTACCAACAAATTAAATGTATTTGAACATCTTTGTTACCTATCTAATTTAGCAACCAGTCCAGTTAATTTAGAAAAAGTAATTGTGGAGCTAAACTCTACAGAATATTAATGATTGAGTAACAACCAAAGCATTAAGCCCAGCTATATATGTACGGCATCTTATCAAACCCTAATGGTTGCTTTTGTATATATCACCATGTCCTCTCAGGAAAAAGGACAAGTGAAAGTTTCATGGGTCTGCCTATTGATAGATAAAAATCCTTGTTGCCGCTGATTTTATATAGCCTATTCATAGGTCCTTATTGGCCCGGGATCATAGGTCCTTATTGGCCCGGGACGGGACAAGTTACCATGAAGGAAGCATAAGTGCAACATAGGCGCGCCTGCTTCACCAACCACATGCCAAGTGCCACCATGCATCATCCTCCATGGTGATACATGACACTGAGCCTCTTTTGATGGCCCTGAACTGTGACACAGATGGCACTCTGGACACTTCCGTGGTTGGATATGCCTCAGCCACTCTGCGGGAACTTGAGCACTATTGAGATAAATTCCAAACAGACATCAGGACCACACCAACACCTATGGTATACACAATACGATCATTACCAGGCTCTACCATCGTAACGGCTCCAAAAAAATTCCAAGTACACGCACAACTTCAATAGACCACCATGCACGATCCATGAAGATGTTATCTGTGAGAGATGGCCTCCCTTGCCCCATCAGCACTGCCAAAGGGACACTAGCGCCCTACCACATGATGAGTCAGCACCAACATAGCCAACATCCTTGCCTATACCCTTGACGTTGTGTTGTCGAACCCTACTACAAAACACGAGCTATGATTCATCTCGAGGATGCGTTGACAAGAGAAGGGGGCAGAGAGCTGGCACTCCCTACCTTGCTCTTGATCATCATGGCACCACTTTAGCAGCAGGCTCGTCCACCAGGCATGCTATCACTACCACCATTGTTCATGGCAATACAACGCTAGCTTCACTTGAACTAGCGATGGCCTGCATCGACAGCTACTCCCACCCTTGGACAACATCACCACCATGGACGGACCTTCTAATCATCCACATTGGCATTGGGTGAATGAAAAACCTACAACTCCTCATTGTAGGCTTGTACACTCCACCAACAAGCACAATGGGACCAATATGAGCCTTGGGGACAAACTTCCATTACATCCTTGGCTACATTGGCAACTACTTAGAGTTCCTTATCAGCCACACTAGTCGAATTATCATCAATCAAGGGCACCACGTTAATAGAATCAAAGCAGTGAACTCAGGAAGAGCTTTCCCTTCGGACACCATCAATGACTGGGCAACGATACAGCGTGAGGACGTGCAGTGCGGAGATGGGCTGGGGGGATAATTAATGTCACGCACAATGGACCTAGAAACCCCATGCCAGACAAGACCTGAGCCAAGGCGCCCTGCTCCGGGCCCAAATAGACCTGGGTGTGAACTGTACCCATGGACACAGTAGCACATGGTAGTGTACCACGTCAGCCCGCTATCATGCTCCCTAAAATCCGAGGAAAAACCAGAGTAGATGAAAATGTAGGAAAATATGTAGAGAGAATAATATAGGAATTAAGATTGAGTTTGCTTAGGAAATATGATGCTTTTGTTTAGAAAGAAGAACTCCAACTCTATAAGGGACTTTTCTTATAGTTGCCAGGAGACCACTTCAATTATGAAATGTGGAAAACCGGATGGACTGCAGCAGATTCAGGCAGTTGTGAAGTTTGTAGGACATTTGTCCAATGCACCGAATGATGCAAAAGGGCCCAAAGAATTGAAAGCAAAGCTTGTTTTTGGATTGTTGAGCCACCGAGGACTGCACACACGGCTCTAGCTTAAGGAATATTATTAGATCACCTTCTGTGAAGACGCACTCAACCCGGTATTTATCCACCTGTGTTTTAATCCGTTCTTGAGTTGCAACAGATGCTGATGCACCAGGCTATGCATAGTTCATGGCCTGCCAGCCATTTAGCAAGTTTAGGCTCTGAGGCCCTCTTGTCCATGTCAATACCAAGATGACGTGGTTGGCAGCCATACAATAGTTCAAATGGGGTACAACCCAGGGCTAAATGAAAGCTCATATTATACTAGTATTCTGCAAGAGTGAGCTAATCAGACCAACGATGTGGCTAAGCATGAGAAAAATAGCGCAAGTAGGTCTCCTTTCACTGGTTATACCACCACATTTGGCCATCGCTCTGTGGGTGAACTTCCATGCTCATTCACAATTGATAACTGCCATCTGAAACGGCAGCTGCAATAATCGGCTAGTAGTGAACACCCTTTGTCGCAACCAGAAATGATGGCTCATGGAATGTCTTTTAGTTCAAAGACATGATCCAAGAATAAGCGTGCAATAGATGCGGCGAAGTATGGGTGACGTGGAGGAATAAAGTGCGCGAACTTGGAGAAGTTATCCACAACCACTAGCATTGCATTGCTCAAACCTGACAAAGGCTGCCCTTCGACGAAGTCCATTTAAATCACTTCAAATGACTCACGGGGAACATGAAGCAGCTATAGCAAACCAAGATATTCTAAATGATCTGGTTTGTCCTGACAGGCTTGTCCTAAGAGCAAACCTTGCATTATAAACAAAGCTGGGCATTGTTGCATGCATACGAGCCAATGGAACAGTGGCTTGAGCTTCTAAAATGTGGCAGGGGCACCTAAGTGACCGCCCACTAGACTGTTGTGTAGGGAGGACTACACCTTGAGATGAAAAAGGATGGTTGGTACAAAGATATAGGTGCGGTCCTTGTAAAAGATGACGCCGTTATTGAGTTTGAAATTGGTAGCAGCAGAACCTTCCACAAAGAAATGCTACAAGAGCTGCTGGGCTTCTTCAATAGTAGGATACCAACTTTGAAGTTCTTCGAGGCATGCATGAGTAGGTGACAAGGTCATAGAGAGTTCATGAGGAGGATCACACCTTGACTGTGCATCCGCTACCTAGTTCTCAACTCCATGACAAGATACCACTCTGTAACGAAGGCCAAGAAGCGTAGTAAAGACCTTCAGCTGGTAAGGAGTATGAAGGTGCTGCTCATTCAAATGAATCAAGCTATGGTGGTCAGTATGAATAACAATTTCAGATTGTAGCAGGTAATGGTGACACTGGTCCACTACCATAAATGTATCTTTCGCATAAGCATACATGCCTTGACTCCATGAGGCCAGAGTCTTACTGATGAATGGTAGCAGGTAACCCTTTTGGAGAAACACATCACCCACTCCAGATCCAGAGGCGTTAGTCTATAGATGAAAGGGTTCAAAGAATCTAGAATGCCTAATACCGAAGCCAAGTAGAGGTCATTTTTGAGAGCATGGAACACTGATGCTTGCAGAGGCACTACCGGAAAAACCGCCTTTGCCGACGGCTATAATTTTGCCGACGGCCGCGAAAAGCATACCGTCGGCAAAGAAGATCTTTACCGACAGCCATCTAAAGCTGTCGGCAAAGAAATCTTTGCCGACGGCCCGGCCCTCGGCGAAGAAAAGCCGTTGGCAAAGCCGATCTTTGCCGACGGCCGGACCG
>DXKC01000363.1:0-23760 GCA_031170775.1 Cymbopogon citratus
AAAATATTTGCAATATTTTTATCTCCAAATAAATTTATCATAAAAAAATTAAGGATCTATCCAATGATACTGGTTAGATACAATAAATATTAGTACTTTATTTTACATATTAAGTGTATACGTTTAACTTCTTGGAAAGCGAGAAAGAAAAATAAAAAGTGATGGGGAGATTATAGTTTGGCACTTGCCAATACAACACCCTCTCGACACTCTAATGTTAGTTGTGGAGTACTGGACTCAAAGGTTGTAGCTACTAGTGGAGACATGACTCGGCGAGTTGGATTGAAACAGAGTAGACGGATGGACAAATCTATAACTCTTATAAAACCCCACTATCTATTTCTCTCGACATGCAACGCGTCCATCTCAGCAGTCCACTATCAACCCCCACTATCTCTTTCTCTTGGCATGCAACATGATTCGATTATATTTCTAAATACAAACCCAACACAACCATTAACAAGAATAACTTTTGATCTAACTTTATAAATGTCATGTTGAAATAAGTTGTCTATTAAATCATGTAAAGAATATATCAAAAATGTTATGAGTGTAACATTGTAATCTTCCAAAGAAATGAAAAGTTGCAAAAATATTTTTCTGATGAAAATGATATTAAAAAAGTTATGGTGATAAGTTATGTATAAACACTGTGAGTTTTCAAAAAAAAAAAGGAGAAGTCAAAAAAGTTTTGATGAGAAAGTTTAGTGACAACCAGTCCCATAAAAATTATGAACACTATTTTATAACTTTCAAAAAAAAAGGCATATTGAAAAGCTGTGTTAATAAGTTATCATGTAAATGGTAAATTACAATGTAAAAGGTTACATAAATTATGGGTATAATATAATTTCTTACTTCTCAAGTAAAGAAAAGTTTTGAAAATGATTTTTTATAAAAAAGAAAGTCATATGGGGCTGCATGATTGACCACTGGTTTTGAAACCAGCGGTAATTTGGTGATTAGTGAGTTGCTTCTTCCTTCGATAGTCGAGAGCATCTAGATCATGAGGGTACTTTGAAAGTCACTCCTGTTTCCAAGATCAGTATGTAGGGGGCGGCCTTCTAAAGTAGTCGTTTTAAGATTAAAATTGTACTAGAACATTTCAATCTCATTATTTGAGGCTACCTCTCCAGCATTGTAAGAGGCTACAAGAGGCTGACATTGTAAATATACTAAAACCCATTCAGTTTTTCCTTTAGGAAAGCAATCGGTTGTTTTTAGTTGGCTATATGTAAAAAGCCTCTCAATCCCCTCCCTGTCTCTTGAATAATCTTGCAGCAGTACTGTTCCTATTCCTATTACAAGCCGCTTATTGTTTCTACAGGTCAATCAATATATATATAACTGCAGCATGGACATGGTTAACAGTAGTGCAGTCCCATTTTCCATTGCACTTGTTTTCATCGCTGCAGTAATCACCAAGTTTGCATGGGGAAGAAAAACAGCTAATCCGGCCTCATCATGCAAGAATACTCTTCCTATGGTTATTACTGGCATCACCTCAGCTGTACTACTTCTACATACGCTCCTTACCAAGGGTTTCAAAGCCATGCTCGAGGAGCAATACACAAAGTTAGGAAGTGTATTCACAATAAGTTTCTTCGGGATGAAAACAACATTCTTGGTTGGGCCTGAGGTCTCGGCTCATTTTTACCAGGGATTGGAGTCTGAGATCAGTCTAGGTGATATCATTGAGTTCACTGTCCCCATATTTGGCAAAGATGTCGCCTATGGTGTAGATATCGCCACCCGAACTGAGCAGAATCGCTTCTATCTTGATGCACTAAAACCGGCTAAGTTGAGGTGCCATGTTGCTCCCATGCTTCAGGAAGTGGAAGTAAGTGACATAACATTCCTCTATCCCTCTCTTTCTCTCACACATGTGATGTCTTGTGAGAAACTTAATACAATTAACAAGATATAGTTGTAATGTTATACATCCATTATATAAAAAGCATCCGTCCGGCCAGGCTTTTAGTAGAGCAATTGAGCAAGAACAAATCTATTATCTAAAAACATCCAACTTCGTTGGCAAAACAACCATCCAAATAGGTTTAGCCTGATCTGATTTTGTTTTGGAGGTCTCTCATATTAGCAGAAATCAGTTGCGCTTATTTCCATTATCTGAAAGGGAAACATATCCTGTGTTATTGGCAATGATGGAAATCAGACTTTTGTTATTGTTAACTGCAAAAGTATGACGTCTTTATTAATTAGGATTGTACTCTTCTGAAAGAAGGATAAGTTGATTAACAAAAAAATGTTTATGATGACGGGTGAGGAAGGATACAACAATGTCAAAATACTCCCTCCACCCAATATAAGGTATCCAAGATTTACAACTTATCCTAATTTATATCTGATCCTAGATAAATTAAATCCACAACTTAATTTAAAAGACAACATCAGTATGCATATCTACCATTAATGTCTATCAGCAAACTAAAATATGATAATCACAATATCTTAAAGGAGGTTATATGTGTCAGTTGCTATATACCCAATAATATGTCATATTGTTATTCAACTTTCCATTATATGCTGCATGCATGAGCATATCCTTACAAATTATTTAGTGCCAGCCTTGATAATCTCCTCTGTTGTTGTGTAGCTGTACTATGTTACAGTATGGTATGTGCGCGGACTAGCTAAATATGACAGGTCAAGGAGCAATAATGGAAGTGTGTAGACCACACATTGGGTGGTTCCATATCACTCTCATTTTGTAATTTTGTTGCACCCTCTAGTCACAAAGAGAACAGATATTTAAGAAACATTTCAGTTGTCCTTGTTTTCAAATTTTCACTAAATATATCTTCTAAAATATTTAGTTTGAAACATGATAATCGTTTGGTATATTTGCCTTGAAAAATAATGTTATAACATCACAAATCTATAGGCAAGGATGTTTTAAGAAGACAAAAGTATGGTGGGCATAGCTAAATATTGAAGACCATGTCATTACTCATTAATATCTAAGAAATCAATTTTTTGTTGTCAAGAAGTCCATTCACTATTTGTAAATGATCATACATTTCTTTTGTGTAAAGTACATGATCATGCTTTTGTTACACAGAAATACTTCGCAAAATGGGGAGAGCAAGGTACGGTTGATCTAAAGCAAGAGCTAGATCAGCTACTCATGCTCATTTCAGCCCGTTGCTTGCTCGGGAAAGAGGTTCGGGAGAACATGTTCGACGAGGTCTTCTCTGCATTCCATGAACTCATAGAAAATGGTGGACAGCTGACCAACTTGCTATTTCCATACGCCCCAACGCCGGCGAATCGACGCCGCGATAGGGCGCGTGCTAGGCTCTCAAGCATTTTTGCTGAGATTGTTCGATCACGTAGGCGCTCCAACCGAGTCCAGGAGGATGTTTTGCAGAACCTTATGGACTCCAAATACAAGGATGGCCGCCCCACGACTGAAGCTGAGGTTACTGGGCTCATAATTGCCATCTTGTTCGCTGGGAAGCACACAAGCACAACCACCAGCACGTGGACTGGAGCTCGCCTTCTCAAGCACTCGGAGTGCTTGGAGGCTGCCCTTGAGGAGCAGCAGCAAATCCTCAAGAAACATGGGGATAACATAGATTACAATACCCTTCTGGAGATGAGCTTCCTACACTGCTGCATCAAGGAGGCGCTGCGGATGCACCCTCCAGCACCAATATTTCTTCGCAAGGTGCACAAGGACTTCACCGTGCGGACAAGAGAAGGCTATGAGTATGAAATTCCAAAAGGACATATCATAGCAAGCCCTCTGGTGTTAAACCACAACATTCCTCACATTTACAAGGACCCTGATGTCTATGACCCGCACCGGTTTAGTCTTGGAAGGGAGGAAGACAAAGTTGGTGGCAAGTTCACATACAACGCATTCAGTGGTGGAAGACATACTTGCGCTGGCGAAGTTTATGCCTATATGCAAGTGAAGGTGATATGGAGCCATTTGCTAAGGAACTTTGAGCTCAAGTTGGTGTCGTCATTCCCCAAGACCAATTTGCTAAAGATTGCCGTAGAACCTAGAGGGAAAGTGGAAGTGAGTTACAAAAGACGCTTGCTAGCTACTAGCATGTTGGAAAACTGATGATTACTTACCTATGAACTGTATTTGTATGTGCTGGTTTGTGTAATAAACATGTTTGTATGGGCACACTTGTTATATACTGAGCAAGGGCTGACCAAATCTCATACAAATATACAATGAAATGGAAATGATGTACGCCTTTTTATGCTATATAATAGATTTCAGTGTACTTACCCTGAATAGCAATTTTGGAGATCTAGCTGTTTGGCTTTATAATAAAAAATAGAAATTTTATTACGGTTAGGACTGTTAGTCAGGAGAGATTAAGTGGCTAGAAAAATAGATTAACAGAGGCGGGTAGAAATTGGCGCCGCCTTTGCTAATGGAGAGGAGCATCAGGGGAAAAGGTCCACCTCTGTTAATGCTCCACCTCTATCAATGCACATTAATAGAGATAGATGCCTTCTATTAATGTGTATTGATGGAGGTGGGCTTTCTATTGAAACCACCTCCATTGTATCATCAGATTAATAGAGGCGGGATTCATAAAGCGCTTGTCTGTGTTAATTATTAATAGCAGCGGGTGCCTTATAATGACCAGCTCTATTAATGATTTTCAATAAAATGATCTTACCCACACCACTAGTTCCACCACAAGCTCATCCACTTGGACAAGTCTCTTCAAGTGTGGTCAACAAGTCTATATCTCTTCAAGGTGAACAAAATCTGTAACAGTCTATGCTGGATCGGTGAGATGCGCAAAATCTACATGATACCGGAGCAGGTGAGTACTTTGTCGAGTCATTTTTAGGTTTTATTGTTTCTTTTGACGAGTATAGTTTGGGATATTTTTCATTGTTTATTTTATTTTTTCCAGCACAAAGTCATACATACGATGCATGGGTCATGCGTTCATTCCCCACGGGGTGGAAGAAGAACCGCTTGGCGCCGGGGGTCATGGTTCCAGTAGAGAATTCACTCACTGATGTATCTATAAGAGGGTTTGTGTGGGTGGTCACAACCCGGCAGTGATGATGGGTGAGACGCCATTTGCATCGCCTAGCGACGCGCGCGGGGAGATGGCAGTTTGAGTGGGTTGGTGGTGATGCTTTGAAAACATACCCATGCATGACAGGACCAACACTTCCAAAACAAAAACAAAACAAAAAAATGCTATACTATTCATAATAATTGGGCGAGTTGTTACTCAAAGTCAAAGGTCGCTATTGTCAAAGGGTCGGCAGAGTGCCATTGGATCGATGAGTGCCGAGTTATCAGCGTCAAGCTTGTTAGATCTGTGACCTGTATCGTCTGATGTTTCCAAAACGGTGCCACTATGGGTGAGATTGCAGATGGTGACCCTGATGACCGAAGTTCAAGTCGAAGTCGCCATCGTCGCAGCAGTCGAGATCAGTTTGATCTTGATATGATGGGTCCTCCGGCTGTGGGATTGCTTTGTGGCTTGTCGAGGCTGAGCCAAGTGAGTTGTCACCAAGGGTTCGTGTTCCACATGACTCATTGCTGGGATCAGAGGCCAAGGCAATTGGTCCGAGCAGAGACATGACCTGCCGAACTGTTGACGCTTCCTGCCCTCTGCCTCTAACTCACCAGCCAAACTACTGCCTGCTCTCCATTCTCTCCCATCGGCATGGACAGTTGGTCTTCGTGCCCGGTATAATACCCCAATCGAACCATGGGAGTAGGCTGCAGCTAGCAGCCTCTTGTACGTCTGACGTCTCCATCATTAATTGGACCTCCATGTCGCCACAGTGCAGTCACAGGTATCATGTTCAATCATTTTCAGAATATATTATCTGTACAAAGTCCCACTTTGATTAGAAGAACAAGCCCACAGTAAACATCGCCACAGTGGCAATATCAATTTGTGTGATGTGTAAATCGCCTTCTTTGTCTCACTCTTCATATTCCATTTCAATTCTCAATCAGAGTCAAATCATCATCAAGAGTAGTACCATTCGTAAAGTTTGAGATTGGGGCTTAACATTTAATAGTTGCTGGCATTGTTTGATGTTAGGTTGGCTGATTATCCAACTATGATTCCTTCAATTGTTGTTTATTCAGCCGCCTGGTGATGTTGTCTGATGATGGTGTTGCAGTGTTGCATTGGTGCAGTTGTCTACGGATGAACACAAGGGATGTCACGGCTTTCATGCTCCTAGCCGCCTACCGACACTGCTGAAGCTCTCAGTCAACTCGGTCGCACGAACAAGGAGAAGACAAATGCTTGCATCGATAATGAAGCTGCCAGAGCGAATCGGTCAATGTGAGGAGTGCACAACAAACCAAATGGGGAGTACAATAGGGTGGAGGCTTATCAGCTGACCCTAGAGCTGTGAATTGATCCGAGTATCTATTAGCAGCCTATCTGTACTATTCTGTTAGCAGCTCATATGTAACATTCTTTAGTAGCATTATTTCATCTCTGTACTGTTGAATTAGAAATACACACGATGATTCGATTACTACGCAGTAGTAATGAAAACGGAACGGAAATATCTCGAACAGACCGCTTTAGTTTTATATTATGACACCATTTTCTATATTATGATACATTTCCAAATTTCACCAAACACAAAAAATTGTCAGTTTTAATTGGTTTCACAACCATTTTTTTGTACTCTTTCATTGCTAAAATATAGGAAGATCCCGAACAAAATTCCTTCACTTTTCCATACCGTGTCCGACCGTTTTCATCCTTACTAGGCAGCGGCTTTTGTTTTTTCTCTGGTTCATATACATATATAGACGAATAGTTATTTTCCTCAGAGTTTTAGTTTGCACAACTTGACAAAATTTGGCGGCAATGTCGGAGCAAATGCTAACAGCGAGGTGGAGAAGGATGTGGCAGTGTCATGCTACGAGGGCATGGTGCGACGAGGACGAGCTCAGTGAGGTCAAACCATATCGAAGAGAGAGAAAGGGATGCAAATTAAGATGAACTTGCCATATAAATTAGGTCAAACCAACTTGAAACGAGAGAAAGGGGTGCAAATTAAGATGAACTTGTGATTGCTATATTTCAATCATTAGAACAAATTATCTGAGCAGAGTCCTACTTTGATTAGAAGAACACTCCAACCATCGCCACCATGGTCAATATCTATTTGTATATGTAAGCCACCTTCTCTTTCTCACTCTTACTATCCTATTTTCAATTTTCTTTCCAAGGTCAAGTCATGATCAAGAGTAGAACCCTTGGTAAAGTATGAGACTGGGGCTGCGCATTTATAAGATTTAATAGTTGCAACCATTGTTTGATATTAGGTTTCCTGATTATCTTAATGTGATTCCTTCAATTGTTCCTTATTCAGCCGTCTGGTGATGTCGTCTGATGCCGCTGTTGTAGTGTTGCACTGGTGCAGTTGTCTACATAAGAACAAGGGATGTCACGGCTTTCATGCTCCTAGCCGCCTACCGACACTGCTAAAGCTCTCAGTCAACTCGGTCGATAGGACAAGGATAAGACAAATCGTAGCATGGATAATGAAGCTGCCCCAATGGAATCGGTCAATGTGAGAAATGCACAACAATCCAAATGGGGAGTACAATAGGGTGGAGGCTGATCAGCTGACCCTGGAGCTGTGAATTGATCTGAGTATCAATTAGCAGCCTATCTGTACTTTTCTGTTAGGAGCTCATATGTAACATTCTTTATTAGCATTACTTCATCTATACTATTGAATTAGGAATACAGAAGATGGTTTGATTACTAGGCAGTAGTCATGAAAAAGGAATGGAAATATTCCGAACCGACCGCTTTAGTTTATTATTATGAAACCATTTTCTATATTATGATACCATTTCCAAACATAGAATTTTGTTAGTAATAATTGGTTTCACAGCCATTTTTGTACTCTTTAATTGCTAAATTATGGAAAGATCCCAAACTGACTGCTTTCGTTTTCTATATTATAATACCGTGTCCCACTGTTTTCATCCCTACTAGGCAGTGGCTTCTGTTTTTCTCTGATTCATATAGAGGTTTAGTTATTTTCCTTGGAGTTTTAGTTTGAGCATCTCTACACTTGACAAAATTTGGTGGTGATGTCGGACCAGTGCTGATAACGAGGTGGAGCAGGACATGGCAGTGTTGTGCTATAAGGGCGTGGCGCGACATGGATGAGCTCGGTGAGGTTAAACTAAATCAAAAAGAGACAAAGGGATGCAAATTAAGATGAACTTGCCATATAAATTAGGTCAAACCAATTTGAAAAGAGAGAAAGGGATGCAAATTAAGATGAACTTGCGATTGATATCAAGGAAGCTTTCTTATGGAGATTTGAATGTCACAATCAGAAACTCCATTTTGTACGCCCACACACGAAGTGGGTTGAAGGGGAGGAATGTGTACATTGTCTTGATTTGTGAGGCAAGGGTTCATGTTTCACGTGACTCGTTGATGGGATCCAAGGCCAAGGCAATTGGTTCGACCAGAGCCGCCACCAGCCGAATTGTTGATCCAAGGGTTCGTGTCCTCCTCTGCCTCCAACGTTGGGTGCACGTTTTATAAGTTTTAATAGTTTTGGCCATTGTTCGATGTTAGGTTTGCTGATTATCTTAATGTGATCCCTTCAATTAGCCGCCTGGTGATGCCATCCGGTCGATGCCACTGTTGCAGTGTTGCGCTGGTGCACTTGTCTACAGAAGAACACAGGGGATGTCACGGCTCTCATGCTCCTAGCCGCCTACCGATCGACCCTGCTGAAGCTCTCAGGCAACTCGGTCGCTCAGACAAGGAGAAGACGAATGGTTGCACGGATAATGAAGCTGCCATAGCGGAATTGGTCAACGGGATCGGAGGAGTGCACAAAAATCCAAATGGGGAGCACATTGGGCTGTAGGTTGATCCGCTGACCTGGAGCAGTGAATTGATCAGAGAATCTATTAGCAGCCTATATATATTATTCTGTTAGCAGGTCATATGTAACATTCTATGTTAACATTCTATATTAGCATTATTTCATCTTGTATGTGAGCTATAATTATGCTACACCATTGGCCCAAACGTGAAGAGGTCTGTGTTGCCACTGCAATCTATCACAGGTATCATCCTATATTTCAATCATTCTGAATTATAAATTAGCTGTGCAGAGTGCTACTTTGATTAAAAGAACACCCCCAGTGAACATCGCCACACTGGTCTACCTATTTGTATGATGTGTATGCCGCCTTCTCTGTCTCACTCTTAATATTCCACCCCTTGGTAAAGTTTGAGACTGGGGTGCACATTTTGTAAGATTTAGTAGTTGCAGCCGTTGGTTGGTGTTAGGTTTGCTGATTATGTTAATGTGATTCCTTCAATTGTTGGTTCTTCAACCGCCTGGTGATGCCGTCCGTTGCCGCTGTTGCAGTGTTGCACTGGTGCAGTTTTCTACGGAAGAACAAGAACGCAAGGGATGTCATGGCTCTCATGCCTCCTAGCCGCCTAGCAACATTGTTGAAGTCGAGTGGTTGCACAGATAATAAAGCTGCCAAAGCAGAATCAGTCAATGTGTACTCCCTCCGTCATGTAATATAGTGCATTATAGTTTGTTCTAAGTCAACTTAGTTTAAGTTTGACCAAATCTATAGCAAAGAATATTATCATCTAACATATCAAACAAGTTATGGAAATATATCTTGTAATAAACCTAATTATGCTCATTTGACATCATAAATATTATTGTTCTTTTCTATAAATTTGGTCAAAATTAGAATAGTCTGACTCAGGACAAACAAAAGTGCACTATATTACAGGACACAGGGAGTAGTGCATAACAATCCAAAATGGGGAGTAAAATTGGGGGTTGGCTAAGCCAAGTGGTTATTTAATTTGTGTGTGTTCTTTAGAAATCGTCGAGATAATACCAATTTTTCTAATAGTTATTTAATTTTCCCTGCTTGTTTTTTTAAAAACTGTTATGGTAATTCTATTTACCCTGATGATTTATGCAATAACCGTCAAAATTTTTTTGAAACAATCATAGAATTTCAAGTTTCCAGCAGTATTCGTCGAAGAAGAAACGACGGAACAGCTAGCACGAACGAACAGAACGGATACGTGATTACGTGACTTTACTTTTGGATCTGGAGGTGGGATGGACACAAGGCTGGGTCAAACACAACCTTGAGAAAAAATATTAATTATTAAAAGGAGTACGTAACTGGAGCAGAAGCCAAAAAAAAGATTGGCCAACAATAATCGTTGTGAAAAAAATGCCCATGCACGACGGACCAACGCGTGCAAAACCAAAAAAACTACTATTCAAAATACTTTAGCGGAGTTGTTACTCAAAGTCAATGGAGCAATTTGCCATTTAAAACCCCATGCTGAGAAAGAAAGGAAGCAAATCATGAGTGAGAGTAAAGCGTCCGTCCGGCCAGCTAGCCTCCTAGTCCTCCTGTCCTTAAATACAACCATGCTCGATCTATCGTAATGGAAGAAGCTCCTTCTCTTAGCTAATTAAGCTCACTAGTTGCCTTGCCTGCACATACAACAACAGGTAATGAAGAATTCTCTCCTTGCACTGTTTAGGATTAATCTTATTTTGCTAAATCCGGTTCAAAGTATAGTTCGTTTGACTTTTTACCCTAAATTTGACCACTCGTCTTGTTTAAAAATTATGTTAAATATCACATTTTTTTTGTCTGAATTACTTTTTAAATAAAATTCTTCAAAAATAATAATGTTCAGCTCATGGTTTCTAAAGTTGATAATGTTTTGTCGTGAGAGAAAAGTATTCATAAGTCTCAACATCCATTGAACGGTGCACTTAGCAGCACCGATCATGTGGAAGCTGAAGGTGGGCGAGGGCAGTGGGCCGTGGCTACGGTCGACCAACAATTTCTTGGGGCGAGCAGTATGGGAGTTTGACCCCAACCTTGGCACGCCGGAGGAGCGCGCCAAGGTGGAGAGGCTGCGCCAAGACTTCTTTGACCACCGCTTCGAGAGGAGGGAGTCTGCCGACCTCCTCATGCGCATGCAGGTATATATATGCACGCATGTCCTAGTATCTACTCCCATGGTTCTCAACTGTAAGTCATGCTTGCTTTCTGGATACATAGCATGTAGTATGGATCCAGACATAATGCATAACCAGGTGCATAGAAAAAGCTATGTATATCATTTAAAAAGACATAATAACTTTACAATTCGGAATGGAAGAGTATAAAACAAACCTTCAAGCATCAAAGTAGGTGTGTTGAAAACAACAATTGAATTTGAGGGCCTGTTTGGTAGGGATCACTAAGGGGCTTCTCCAGCTTCACCAAGTGTTCCACGCTAAGGCGCTTCTCGGGAGTGGCCTTGCTACCACCTGACGGCCACCCAGTCGCCGAGCTCCTGCTTCGTCCGTGTGTGCTCGCCGCCCGCGCCGCTTTTGTTGTGCCTTTTCACTGTTTTGAGGCAGGAGAGACGCCACTATTACACGAATCTTTTCCGCGTTGGGTGTTTTTTATTTTCCGCGGTGGGCATTGGCATCCGCCACGGCGATGAGGACACGGTTAAATGTGGCCACAGCGCGGCAGGCACCAAAGGTATGCATTACAATGATGTGAGTGCAACAACAATCATCATTGAGGCGTGCTGTAGGCTGGAGAATAATCCAGCAATGCGACAATTTGCTTCATTTGGTTGGCCAGTTTTTCCAAAAAAATAAAATCACTTAGTTCAATCAGATAACCTTTATATAAAAATTATTTTAGAAAACTCTTGTGAAAGAATTCAAATAACCATGATACACTAATTGGACCATTATGCACGAGGATCGTTCGGTGCATAAGCAGAACTAGCAAATATCCCCATGCGTTGCAACGGGGCGTACATCTTATATGGTCAAATTTAAAACGTTTTGTAGCTTAGAGATTTAACGAAAATATTTTACACTTTACTTAGATGGGTAGTTTTCTTCCATACCGTAGTTGAATATGTGCTAATCGTGTGTTTAATTATACGCCTTTTTTATATGCATCAGTTGTCTCAAATTTTTATTTTCTATAAGTGACATGTGGTTCCTTGATCCTTCTCTAAGATCCGTGCGGCCATGAGTGATGTTTATCAAATCTGATACAGGTGATTAGGCTGGACACAAAGTTAGAAGTGGCAAAAAAAATTGATGCCCTCTGCGTTGAAACGGATTTAATAAAAAACATATACTAATTATTCGACTACTGTAAATTTATCCTTTTGTGTTTTTTAAAAAAAATAGTTTTGCTTTTTCACACACAATTTGCAACTTTGTTGTTTTAAATTTCAACAAATATTAGCAGGCAGGAAAAAGACATAAGAAATTTTGGCTTTTATTGTTATATATAGAATTTAAAAAAACATAAAAAAGAAAAGGAGGCCATGGCTTGGTTCGATCGGCTGGTTAAAAAAAAGCCTATGAGGTAGATTTTAGTGGGAGGCCCAATGTGGGTAACTTTTGCATAGGAATCCTTAAGTTTCTCGAATTCAATTTAGGTTCTTTCACTTTTTGTTTGTCTGTTGTATTTTTCCACCTAGAATCCTTTCCTCTTTGCTATTTCTTCTTTCTCATCCACTTCTCCTAATCCACGGTGAAGTCCTTGTGTACGTGCGTCGGACGGAGTAAGGTGTCGCGCGTTGGCGGATAGAAAAATAGGCAGAAATTTTCTTGTTTTATAATTAGCTATAGATATAGATATAGGAAAGTCCTTTCTACCCTTTGTCTGCGTCCTCTCTCTCTCTCTCTCTCTTCCGCTGCCGCTGCCGCCCTGTTGCATGCTCTATGGCCAACGGGGTTGTGCTCAGCAGGTGGTGGCCTCTAAATGAGCTGCATCACTGTGTGCCGGAGGAGAAAACGTTGGCGAGGGCATCCGCGTGTGATTAACTGACTATGTGTGCATGTGAGCAAGTTGAAGCACCAAAGCTTTCACACCAAATCTGGCAGTTTTCTCTTTGTTTATTTCATAATTATTGTGCTTAAATTATGTCAAAAGTTTTAGCAGCTACCTAATCATTATCAGAAATATCTTTTACTTTGCAGTGCGCAAAGCAGAACAGATACCAACGTTATCTACCACGGATCAAGCTTGAAGAGGATGAGGACATCACTGAAGAAATTGTAAAGAGCTCCTTGATGAGGGCCATGGATCAGTTATCTTCACTGCAATCAAGCGATGGGCACTGGCCTGGTGATTTCAGCGGGGTCATGTTCATCATGCCTAGTTTGGTGTGTTGTTTCTGCAAAAAAAAATGCCATGTGTTTTACTTCTTTTATTTGTTCCTTGTTGCTTAGCCGTGGATTGATTGATATTATGGGTAAAACATACTTGCATGTTTCTGATGTTCACATGCAGATATTTGCCTTGTATGTCACTGGATCATTGAATGTTGTCATATCACCAGAACATCGGCATGAGATACGCCGCTACATTTACAACCACCAGGCATGGCATACTTTTCTCTTGGATTTTCTCTCTTAGTAAGGTCTTGTTGGGGACAATGCCGTCAATTTGCAACAAATTGTTCACTCTCAATGTATATAAAGTCGTTATTTAAGAATATTTTTACTCCAAATAAACAATGCATAGAACGAAGATGGTGGATGGAACACACTTCTCCTAGGTTCGAGCACCATGTTTGGCACATGCTCAAACTACATCGCCCTAAGGCTTCTAGGCGAGGAGCTATATGGCAACAATGGTGCGTTGGCTAAAGGGCGGGCTTGGATTCTATCCCATGGTGGTGCAACCTTGATTCCCCAGTGGGGAAAGATATGGCTTTCGGTATTTTCAATTTGAACCCTAATTTTGTACTAGTTTTATATACATATTAGGAGTCTTATTTGAAAAAAAAAATACAACCTTTCTCTATTTAATAACCTCTTATTCTTTACGTCAGTGTCGTTGACACCTTCCTTTGCTTTTGTGTCAATTGAAGGTACTTGGATTGTTTGACTGGTCAGGAAATAATCCAATTTTCCCCGAACTATGGCTCGCTCCTCAATTTCTTCCATTTCATCCAGGTATATAAATTCCTTCGGTGAAATGGTGCCATCCCAATTTCCAATACTTTATATGTTGGATACATGTAGATCTATTGAAATAAGTTTGCTACATCTACCAATGGCTCCGTCCTTTAATTTTAGGTAAATTCTGGTGCTTTACCCGTATGGTATATCTGCCAATGGCTTATCTTTATGGCAAGAAATTTGTTGGACCAATTACACCAACTATATTGGCACTAAGAGAGGAGATATATGACACTCCATATGACAATATTGACTGGAGCAATGCTCGTAATAAATGCGCAAAGGTTTGCCACATTCCATTCTGTTCTGCAGTTCATTATCATCACCAGAAAATTGAGGTCGTCTTTGTTTGAGTATATCCTAACTCAGCCAACTCCACATCGACCGTCAAGATAATTTGTGGTCTTTGTTGGATTATATCCTCTAGCTCAGCCAACTCCACATTCCTAGAGCTATAGTGTTGTCCAGTGTAATAGACAACTACTATAGTGTAGGTGGTGTGTTGGGCCTAACTTCTAAACGATATATTGAACCATTTACAATTTATTTCATGTTTATATTTGTTTCCTTTCAATTAGGAGACTGGAGGGGCTGAAGCCCCTACAGAAATTTAATAAAAAAACTTAAAGAAGAGAGAGCAGTTCAAACAACTAAGGTACAAGAAAGCTTACAAACAGAGTGTGGGAGTGGGGTTTAGAGTTTTCATGTTTATATCTTCCGTACCATCAGACTTGAGAACCTCTGATTGCTCTACTCCCAATGATATGATGGTCTAATACTAATAAGATCTCTTTTCGTAAGCCTATTTTACTATTTTTTAATTTTCTTTTTGGCATTTCAGGAGGACCTCATCTGTCCACGTACAGTGTTTCAGAATGTTGTCTGGAATTCACTTTACAAGTGTGTGGAACCAGTGTTGAGCAGTTGGCCTGTCAACAAGCTGAGGGAGAGAGCTCTGGGAATCCTCATGGAGCATATCCATTATGAAGATGAGAACACACAGTACCTATGCATATGTTCTGTGAACAAGGTAAGTCCACAAGAGTTGATGTCTCATTACAGACAGTTTAGTTGTCCATGCTTGTCCTTTATGATTTAATATATGAATTGTTTAATGGTTCATGTTAATTGTCATGTGGATCATGAACTTCTAATTGGTGCCTGATAATATTGGTTACTCTATTGTTTAGGCTCTAAACATGGTCTGTTGCTGGGTAGAAGATCCAAATTCAAATTCATTCAAGCTTCACCTTGCAAGGATTCCAGATTTCTTATGGCTTTCAGAAGATGGCATGAAGGCACAGGTATAACTTTTTTTTTCCTTTCTATGCACTTATGGTACTGTACTACTGTTTTTTGTAAATCGCACTTATGGTACTTGATAGCATGTATGGCATGGTAGCATGATTCTCTCACTATTGGCAGTCTGTAATCATATGTAAAACTAGTAATATTTTCCTTTGTTAAATTACTGCCATCACTATTGCATCATTACCGAGGAATAAACCAACAATAGATTTATGCTTTCAACAACGATGTATGCACATATAATATTTTTGTGCTTAATAAACTACAACACATAGAATGATAGGTTCCCTTGAAATTACCCTAGTTAATAATGGTAGTGTAAATAATTTTCTCATTTGCACCACTTTGCACCAGTTAATTAGTATACATTAGAGCATTGGTATATAATAGTTATTTTTTGAGTAGTAAGTAACCATTTAGTATTGTAGTAGAAGTGTCTTGGAATGATTGCAAGTATGTTGGACATTGAATATACATCAAAAAAATCCTCATATGATGTAACTATATGTTGTAAGCATGGTTGTCTGTTACCATGATAGGTATATGATGGTTGCCAAAGTTGGGAAACATCATTGGCAATTCAAGCATTTTGTGCCACAGATCTTGTCAACGAGTATGGTCCAACTGTTCGGAGAGCCTATGAGTTCATGAAAAATTCACAGGTTCTTTTGTTTAACTTCAAATCATGGCAAGTGTTAAATTGACCCTTGCAAGGAATGTTGAAACACAACATGCATTTCTCTACATGAAGGTTTTGAAGAACCATCCTGGTGACCAAAGTAAATGGCATCGCCATAGATCAAAGGGTTCATGGACACTCTCATCTGAAGACAATGGATGGCCTGTATCTGATACTACAGGAGAAGCACTTAAGGTTATTCCATCTTGTTTAGGTTCCTTTTGCCTCAACATAGATGAGTAAAACTACTTTTGTTTCCTCGAACCATCTATCTGCCAGCCATTATATATATTAAAAACCAAAACTAATGCCACTAAGTACCATATAATGTTATAGTATAGTATGCAACTAGTAATTAATAAAATGCATTGCTTGATATGTTGTTCATTCTCTTGACTTTTTATTTTCTCTATTCTAAAGCAACTTAACACGACTATATTCCAGGCTATATTATTGCTATCAAAGATCTCAAACAAAAACAACCTTGTTGGGGATCCAATAGAAAGAGAGAGGTTGCATGATGCTGTCGATTGCCTTCTATCATTTGCGGTACGAGTTCTCTAAAATTCAATTGTCTGATGTGATGTCATCGTTTGTTTGATACCCTAGAAAATTTGAAACACAAAATTGCTATCTGTTGTGGTATTGTATGTCCATGGAAATTAGAAATTTCACACTTTGTGCTGATTGGTACAAAATAAATATGTTACACCAAGCCTTTGGGGATGGTATGATGAAGTGTATTGTGTACATGAATAATTCTCTTAAGGAACCAAGTTTCTGCACGTGGCTATGTTACACCAAGACGAATGCACAAGTTTGACTCACCTTCAAATTTCAATTGATAAATCTCAAGATTTAGCTCTAATAATGTCATGCTTGATTTTGCCTTGATCTTTTTTAAATATGTTTGTGCCGCATTGTTTTAAGTTGTGGAGATAATTTCAAATGGATAATCATTCTATGTTGTAGAACAAAGATGGTACATTTTCTACATACGAATGTAAAAGAACTTCTTCTTGGATAGAGGTAAGTTTCTATAGGCTGGAGCTCTTATATGTTCTTGTTACTTTCCATTGGGAAGACGTAGTTCATAGTCAACAACCTTAAACTTTTTTATTTTGATGCATCTTACTATTTCCAACTCCACTATTTTGACACCTTTTTTGTTAATTAACTAGATTCTAAATCCTTGTGAGAGTGTTCGAAACATGGTTGTTGATTACCCGTAAGTGATGCATGCAAATGGCATATTATTTAGCAGAAGCTCCTGCTAAGAGAATTTTCACTTCAAATAGTGAAATAAACTTTTGTTGCATTATGTAATGACAGTCACCCAGAATGCACTTCGTCAGTGCTCCAAGCTTTGATACTGTTCCAAGAATTATATCCTGGTTATCGCACAAAAGAGATAGAAGCCTGTATAAAAAATGCAACAACATTTATTGAGAGCAGACAACACGAAGATGGCTCATGGTTTGTCCTAATGCATAATTTAATTAGAGAATCTATACACCACTAATTTATAACATAATTAGTTGTTTTGCAGGTTAGGCACTTGGGGTATATGTTTTACCTATGGGGCCTTCTTTTCAATCAAAGGTTTAGTTGCTTCTGGAAGAACGTACAAGAATAGCTCTTCCATACAAAAAGGGTGCCACTATATATTGTCAAAACAACTTAGTACCGGTGGATGGGGAGAAAGCCATGCCTCTATTGAAACTCAGGTCATCATATATATTTGGTTTTCCTTCTTCTCTAGATCATTTTAGTCCAATTTTCCTACTCGTGAAATGGATGAGGGAACACAATTTGGTTTGCTGAGTTCTTGTTGAAGATGCTAGTAACATAATAACACATATGATACTTTATATGGTGAATGTGTCTATTTACAGTGGCTCCAAATCATTACAGGTTTATTATTGATTCACTATATGTATGTTGAATCCTTTTGTTCTACTATGCCCACTCGATTTTCTCTTAATTAATATGAGTCGCTCCAGTAGTAAAGCTACATAGAACAACACAAAGCCTTTAGTCTCAATTCCCTAGCAAGTCATGGTGGGCATAATATTTAATGCAATGTAAAAAAACATATTTGTGTGGTCTCGTAAGTGTGTTCATTTTTGAACTTGTCTTTCTTGCCCCCTCCCCCTGTTATTCTAAATAGGTTTATGTAAATATCAAAGGTGATCGTCCTCATGCTGTGAATACTGCTTGGGCAATGCTCGCTTTAATTTATGCTGGACAGGTACATAGTATTCATTCTTTTATTTTACATATTGACAAGAATTTACAATTTATCAATCTATTGGGTATTATATTTGACAAACTTGTTTTAATACAAGATGGAGCGAGATCCAACACCATTACATCGTGCTGCAAAGGAATTGATCAATATGCAGTTGGAGACAGGAGAGTTTCCACAGCAAGTAAGACTCTATTTTTTGTTGATAGTAATACATTATATTGACTTCTTGTAGTTCTCCTAATTACTCCTAAAAATTTATGGACCATAGTGTAATTAATGACTCGCCCATTTATGCCACATAAGGATATGTGAACAAACAATATATATAATGGGTGGCAAGAATATGTATTTGCATGATAGAATTCCTTTTACAATTTTTTAATAAAAATATCCCTATTGGAGTTGAATTATAGCACAAGAATAGAGATTTCTTGTCATTTGAAGCATTAGATTACAAAATTACTCATACTCAACCCACTATTGCAAAATTGGTTTATGAAGACTTCATTTTAATTTCAAAGGTGGACCATTTGGAACACCATCACCAAAAATCCCCTAGAGCACTATAGAAATGGGCCACCTCTATAAATGATTTTCAAATTCAGCCCATAAGGCACACAACCTCTAACAATGTGTGTCATAAACATGACATGCAAGGAATTATTATGTCTAAACTCAAGTTCATTTGGTGTGAGGTGGACTTGTGAAAGAACCTATATATTTGGATATTTATATAGATGCATAGTTGCAATGCATTCTTGTAGGCATTTGGAACTTTATGATATTTCAGCATTGTTTTTGTGCTATTGGTGCTTGATTATCAAAGGTCATAGAGTTTTGTTGATGCACTTGCATTTCGATGATAGGAGCATGTTGGATGCTTCAATTGCTCCCTTTTCTTCAATTACCCCAACTACCGCAACTTGTTCCCTATCTGGGCTCTCGGTGAGTATCGTCGTGGACTTTGTGCAATGAAGAGAAATGAGTCCATATGACATAATATAATATATTATAGCATGGTGAAAATAAAATAGGATGCGGGTGTGTATCACATGTATGCTTGTTGGATGTTGTGAGGCTGTAAATCTAGCAGGAAGATGTATATTGTAATACCTACCAACTCTTTATATAAAACAAATTTTCATTTTTTTACGTATACAAATTCTATATTTTGTTAGCAAAGTTTCCTCATCGTTTTTTCCCATGGGTTCCAAGGAAAACAAGTTCAACATAGACAATTGAAACCTGCACATTGGTAAATATTTTTAGGCAGGTATATCATACTCGGGTGAGAAACTAAGAAACAAACTGTCTCCTTTCTCCAAAGCATGTGGTTAAACTTAAGATATTCTCTTAGTAATCTATACTTACCTGAACTCAAAAGTGATTTTGTTACTTAGAGCCAATGTTATCAACTAGTGGTAGCTAATCTAGAAAAGCTAAAGCCATCGAAACAAAGCACTTGCAGAAACCTAATACAAACAAGGATATGAGAGTCTACAGCTAAGTGCATATAAATATTTGATAATGCTCTCGTGAGGACGTTCTGATGGACGAATGTGGCCACCCACTCCCTACTGCACCATCCGCTCGCTTCCATTCACTCCCCTTCTAATCTAATAAAAAAACGAAAAAGAAAACTCTCTACCCAAGGGCAGCAATGCCATGCCACTAGTATTATTACACACAAGTCGTAAGAGTTGAACTCATATTTAAACTTGTAGCAGATATCTTAAGTAAACAGGGCTGACTAAACGCGGCAGTGCAGCGACCATCATATTTGGGTTTAACCAATGCTACTTCTACCTCACTGTCATGAATAAGCAAACTCAACTGTAGTTACATCCAGTGGCGGGCCCAGGAATTTAAGTTTGAGTATTCAAAATATAAAGATTGTAAAAAAAAAACAAAGCTTGATATTTAGCATGTATAATATCACATAGTTCTACTTGTATAAGATATAGCAATATAACAAAGTATTAAATGAACTATAATTTCATATATTCATAGAATTGTGCATATAATTTAAAATTAATTTAACATAAAGAAGTACTTGTATACGAAACAACAAACGGCAAAAAAAAAGCATTCAAATTACAGGTCCTGCATACTTGGAGCCTAAAAATTGAAAGAATTGACTTAAATCTACTTGTTCTCTGTATTAAAATGCAAAGTCAATTGAGTGACGAGCAGAGAGCCGTGGTGGGTTAGTCACCTATAGCTTGTGCGAAACAGGTGACGCAGTGATGAGGGAGAAGCTAGTCTAGTGACCATTGGGCCTTGTTAGGCCAATCAGTGATGAGGGAGAAGGTTTGTTTTGGGCTGGTTTCAGAAATTCTCTACTATAGTGGCCTTATCCTCATGTTTTCTGGTATATACATCTTTGTATATACTGTATGTATAAAATATTTTGGCAAAAATAATGGGTATTCAACTGAATACCCTTCAATAAAGCTGGGCCCGCCACTGGTTACATCTATCGGTGATATGTACGTACATGACATGTCATCAGCAATTACGTACTTCTACTTTGTAAAAGAACTCCATTGTTCATTGCCAGTTGCCACTCTTCTGGACGAAAAAAAAAATTGTGAAGATCGATGTTGTTTGCTCAGTCGTGTTGGGGTTGATGCGACCTCAATGGCGGCCTCGATCCGTGCCGGGATTCTGCATTCGTGAGCTTCCTGATCTTCCCCTGCTCGAGAAGAAGGAAACACAATGTTAGCCAGTTTACATGGTGAAAACAAGAGATGCAAGTGCTGCATAATGTTGCAGTAGTGCAAGTAAGTCATTAATTTCCTTACTACTGAAGTACAGTAGTTTTATTGGTTGACTGCAATGCAAGTAGTACTAGGTAATTTCATCAGAACAAACTATCAAAGGGAGAGGCATGGAAAGATAGGATATGGGAGCACTGACGGTAGTCGCCCACGCCAGCCCGCAGGCATTGCAGAAGTTCTTGGTGCCGTTTGGGCCACGCCGCATCTTGGGCGTTGCCTCGCTGCTCTCGCCACAGTTGGCGCAGCTGTACACACAACAGAACAGAGACGGAGAACATGAATTCACAGTGACAGCGTACTGATTGCAATTGCAACTGCAGTGTGTGAATTGCATGCATGGAAGGATCGACAGACTTACGATTGAAGATCCCCAGCCGCCTCACCAACTGAAGTTCCAGAGCTCCTCTTAGACGGCGCAAATTTACCTCCCCTTCGTGTGATTCTGGGCCAGCAAATGCGTGGGTACGCAAGAAATAAACAATAAATCAGCCTTATAGATCTGAGCAGGAGACATGAAATATATAATCTGGGCTTGAGCTTGATCGATACATATATATACCTTGAAGCGATTTCCCTTCGGACGGAGTAATCGGCCTTTATCACGCTCTTCCTTTTCTTCCGGTACCGCGCCATGGCTGCCGCCCTGTCGAAGTCTTGAGGCACGACAATAGGATGGACCTGCATATGCCGAATGCTGAAATTGTTATAGATTTTTTCATCTATTATGAGGAATTAATAATAATGACAACGCTACAATGTAAATGGAATCTGGTTGATGCAAATTATCCCGAATGGTCTCAAAACTCAACCTGCATTATAGGCATACAAGGGTTTTTTCTTTTTTTTGTAGGTTTTGCAATGCTGATGTTCAGCGCGAAAAAGGAAAATAAATCTAGTAGTTATATTTAAACTCAAACATGCATTCACCAAAGGTAACAGTGCAAGGTACTACAAGAACACACAGGACTGGTTCTGAATTCTGAAACACAAATACACAGTGCCGCCTTTAAAGGATATGAATGAATGAAAATTCCAAGAAAACAAAACATGCACATTTTCAAAGAACTTCCTTTAATTTATCATATCAAAGAAAAAAAATTCAGCCATGAATGCATCTTGAGAATAGTAAAAAACCGCTTTGGTTCCCAAACAAGAAGCCAAAACCAAATTAAAATAGGCAGCCCACTGCACCATGCCATGCATGATCACCTTGTTCTTGTTGTGCGGCACCACGGAGACGAACATGTGTGTGTGCCCGTCCTCCACACGGTCGCCACCGTCGCCGCCGGCCTGCGCCTCGGCCAGCCGCCGCCCGTCCTCCGCCTCCATTGATATCGCGCCGTACAAGCACCCATCGTGGTCGCCGAGACCCTGGAGCAAGTCCAGGGGATCATGATGTCGTCGAAGGGGTCCTCGTCGCCTCCTCCTGCTGCTCCTCCGGCCACTGTGCACGGCGGCAGCGGCGGTAGCTCCATGGTTGAGTGGGAGTTGAACTTGGAGCAGCAGCGCATGCAGAAGCGAGAACCGAGGCGAGGGAAAGAATGCCCAACGCGTGCTGTGCTTTCCCACTTTATATATAGTATTCATTTTAGTTTATAAACCAACCAACACATGCAGCACTGCATGCCCCCAAGATGTGGAACGTTGGGTTGAGTCAATAATCAGAGCCTAAGCTTCTGTAGATAGGCGATTTTCTAATAAAAAAATTGAGCGAACGTGCAATTTTAACTCTAGTTTATCTCCATAGATATGTTTTGTGCATGCAGAAACTAGAGGCCTGTTTGTTTCGCAACCAATTTTGTCAAACCAAAACCAGGGCATGCAAAAATTGTGGTCATCAATTGGTCGATTGCCAAGGAATTGGCATTACCAAATTTTTATGTCAAAGTTTTGACAAGTCTCTAGAATGTTCTTAAACTCCTATAGAGGGATTTGGCAAGCCCCTATTTTGGTAGTCAACCAATTGCTCTACCAAAAATCTTGCCAAAATTTTGGCAAACATTTGATAATGGCCTAGTTTTGACTTGCCCTTATTTTGGTAGGGCAAACTTTGCCCCCTAACCAAGATGCCCTAGATACATGCTTTGTCGGTTGCCCTGAGGGCGTCCTCAATAGATCCATCAAATTATTGTTAGCTGAGCTGGAAACAAGAGGCCGAAGAAAATAATATTTAATTCTTTTCTGACCTCGATAACAACATGCCGCAGAGCCTGCAACGTCCGCTCTCACATATCCTCGATAAGCGTGAAATATCCGTGAAATATCCGGGTGATTTGTTCGCCGCTATCTCTTTAGAGACGCATCACGTATCATTTTCAAGGTGTAGGTAAAGTCAATTATACAAACTTTGACCAGCACATTTTGTTAAAAATATATCTATAAAATTTAGTTAGTATATGTACATGTATACTTTGTTGATATACTCGTGACACTTCTTTTTTTTAAGACCCAGAACCTGCCGTTTAGAGACGCATAACTAAAAGTCCAATCATAGCAGACGGCTAAGGTGGAGCCGAAAAATAAAATAAAACTACTCACGATCTACATCAACCACAAAAGGACGTAGGTGTTGTCGTGATACTTTCATATGTTTAATGTTCAAAAAAATCAACACACACGAAGAGTAACTTACAGTCAATAGATCTCTTTCGACAAACTCAAAACCCACTTTCATTGTGACTTCGCCTATATGTTCAAAAAAGGACAAAGGAGACACC
>DXKC01000364.1:0-10955 GCA_031170775.1 Cymbopogon citratus
CAACGTGGCGGTCAACGCGTGACGTCGCTGCTTACGTCGGCGGCTAGTGATCAGGTGCGAGTGCGAGCCTGTTGGCAAAGCTAGCGGAGTGCAGTGAGCAGCAGCCGAAATGAAAACATTTCTCACAAGTCACATCAGCGACCAGTCGGAGACACTTTAATTTCCTGGTAATTCCTATCTTCATTCATATCAGCTCGTATCATCATATATATAGTAAGATAGATAGAAACATCCAACGATAGTGTCGAGGCCAGACCGACAGCAAACTATGCATGTGCACATTGCTAAACGTGATGAAACCAATCTAACACAACAAAATAAAAAACTTTTTGCCAAAAAACAAACAAACAAAAGAATAACTGCCTCAAGTCATTTTTAGGAACAAAACAAAATTTAGGTGGCACCGACCTCATATAAAAGTTCATCCCGGCCTATTGGGAAACGGAAACCACTCTTCTAAAATCCATGTTACGTTGATGTCTTATCCTAACAATTGCGCTTGTATCTGCGATTATTGGAACTAAAGCTTTCATGCATTGTGTCTTGCTTAGAAATGAGAACAATTATATTTTCTTGTGAATGAGTTAAACATTCTTGGCAATTAAACTAATAGCCCAAAGACTTGAACATTCTTAACAAAAAAAAAACGAAGCTCACACTTAATTCTCAACAAAAAAGGGGGAGTAAATATAATTATTGTTGAGGCAATTAACTTATTTTTCTACAATATAAATTCAATAAACAGATTTTTTGCCATAATAATATAATTAAATCAATAAAGAAAATATTTTCCCTAACATAATAAATTCATCAAAGGAAAACATGCTTAACATGGAGCTAAGTGTTTGCTAATAGAGGCCAATCATATGCTAACTTGGACTAAGTGTTTCCTAATAGAGGCCAATAATGAAGAAAAACATGCTAACTTGGAAGTGTTTTGATTGCCATATTAAATCTCAGTTGTTCTGGGTTCGGATCATACCAAGACTACGCAGGCTCTTGATACTCATGGATATACATAGTTCTATAAGGTTCACCTCGTTTCAAAAAAAAAAAAAAAAGTTCTAAGTTTCACCACAAAAACTAATCTAACACATACCGACTAGAGCTTTGCCCCTCTGTAATTGATGTACTGCCACCTATACTGTTCTTCGCTATAATTTTGAGAGATGGAAACCCTTGAGGTCAATTTTGCTTCGTTGTCACGCACGGCCGCATGCATGCTCGTTGCGCAGCAAGAAGTAGCAAGGATCAATTAGTCTCACCCCGGGCGGGGCGTGCCTTCCCTGTCTCCCAAACGAGGCCTCTGATATAATCAGATCAGGATATGCCTTTCTCTTAGAAAATGATTTAGAAGTTAAAAAAATTCCTCTAATAAAAATCAAGATTTTTCTTTATATCTCTAGCGGGAGATATTTTTAACAGAGGACAACTTAATTAGAGGAGTTAGAAAGACAGTCAAAAAGTGTTCTTTTAAATAATTGTAATGAAACGGTTACGCATGTTTTTTCTTTGATTGTCATCATGCCAAGACATGGTTACTCCCTTCCAGCTATGTATCCCACTTATTGTTGGCTTTTAAATTTGATTTAAAAAAAGAGAAGAATATATTCTGAATGGTGGTAGCCGCATTATGTTGGACAATTTGGAGATGTGTATTAGTCTAATTAATCTTTGAAAAGTGCAAATATAATAAATTTTTTACGTAGGCTATTTTTTAGGGAAAGTAATGGCTGCTATGGCGTAATGATAAAAGAAATAAGTCTTTCATATTAGCCAGCAGAAGATTAGAGACCACTGTGTTGGAGCTATGCTCTGCTCTGCTCTCGCGAGCTATACACGTTGTTCAGCTTCAAGATCGATCTTGAGCTAGCTATTGATCGATCTTGAGCAGAGGATGGCCCCTAGAAATGGATGGATGTTCAGCTTCTGCCTGATGCAGCTGCTACTTAATTATACACAGGTTCGCCGTTTGAATTTGTTTTGTTCCCCAAAAAAAAAAATACCTTTGGGGGCAGCTGTGGTTCTTTTCTTTCGGGACATGTGTATAGGAAGCCTCACCCTTTGGCTTCCACCAGTGACGGAGCACAAAATGCAGATCTTCTTTGTTAGAGGAGCCAGCAATGCAAATTTATCAAAATTTATTCAATTTAAAATGAGGATAAATTACACTTTTTTTTAGCCAAGGAGCAGTGCCGAAACAGACGGCAGACCCAAGACGAGAGAAGAATCCAGTTTGCTCTGAAAACCGTTGGCTGCCGCCTAGACAGCATCGAAACCGCTACCTCTCGCAGCCAGCTCCTATAAAAGGCGCCGGCGGCCGGCGTCATAGCAGTAGCTCACTCCCGCGTCAAGCTCAAGCAAAAAAGAACTCAGAAAGGATGGCGCAAAGCGCGCTGCGGGGGCCCTCCGACTACTCCGGCGAGCCCCCACGCCACCCGTCTCTCCGCATCAACGCCAAGGAGCCATTCAACGCGGAGCCGGCGCGGCGGGACCTGGCGGCGTCGTACATCACCCCCGTTGACCTTTTCTTCAAGCGCAACCACGGCCCCATCCCCATCCTCCATGACATTCACAGGTTCGCTCCATGATCGGTGGCCTGCTGGTTCTTGACGCGATAGTGGTGCGGGTGCTCCTGCTCGATTGTTGTTGGCTGTTTGCCTTAATCACTGTTGCTTGCGTGGATTTACATCGCAGCTACTACGTGACCATCGGTGGCCTCGTTGGAGAGCCGAGGCGCCTCTCTCTGGATGACATAAGGTCCGTGGGATGATGTGGGGAATTGGGAGTCGTTCTACCATGGATGCAGTGCAGTCCTGTTTTGGCTTGCCGGCCACCTGTTCGATGGTATGCCGTGGCTGGCTGACAAGTTCTGTCTGAATGTTTGGGTTACTTTCGTTTGTTTGCTTGCAGGAAGCTGCCAAAGCACAATGTTACCGCCACCCTGCAGGTAATAAGTGCTCTTCTTGTTGGTCCAATGATGATGTTACTGTGAATTGACACCGCCAAATTGGTATGACGCGATTTGGGTACGTGGTTCAGTGTGCAGGGAACAGGAGGACGGAGATGAGCAGGAGCAGGAAGGTGAGGGGCGTTGGATGGGATGTTTGTGCTCTTGGGAATGGTTAGTAGTATGCCTCATGCATCGTTCTCTCTCCAACTCTAGGCAGTGGCAAGAATAATCAAGCTTCCATCAGTAGTTTATTCACGAATTATTTGCCCTTCTATGCTTTCTCTTATCAATTGTTGCTGTTATTCAACATGTGTTTGATTTCAGCAACTTGGGGAGGAGCTAAATTATCAGATGTCCTTGAGCTCGTTGGTGTGTCATATCATACTGAAGTCACTCCGTCTGGTGGAAAGCATGTTGAGTTCGTTAGTGTTGATCAGTGCCCGGTGAGCTATACTAGTTGTTCAACAGAGTATGCATGGCAGCCTTTATCATATTATATGTAAATAAAAACCATATTTTTACAACAAGGTCAGGAGGAAAAAGGTGGCCCATACAGAGCATCAATTCCCTTGGGCCAGGCAACCAATCCTGCAGCAGACGTATTGCTTGCTTATGAAATGAATGGAGAGGTAATATGCTTTGATTTACATTTCTTCGCTAGCTATGAGAATCATGTCTGGGTCTATCCATTTGGCTATCTGAGAATTATGGAATCTATGCTGATAGTATTCACACATGTTTGTGCTCTTCACTGTTCCATTTACATGTGCATCTGATTCATATCCCAAATACATTGTGTTCCTAAGGTACTCAAGCGTGATCATGGATACCCTCTCCGTGCCATTGTTCCAGGTGTCATTGGTGCCCGTTCTGTCAAATGGTTAGATAAAATTGACATAATTGAGGAAGAGTCTAAAGTTCAGTCCGCTTTCTTCATTTCTCCTTGTAGTTATTGCCTTTCCTGCTTTGCTAGAGATGAATGTAACTTATCCATCATGAATATTCAGGGTTTCTTCATGCAAAAAGATTATAAGATGTTCCCTCCATCAGTTGATTGGGATAATATCGTGTGGTCATCAAGGAAGCCCCAAATGGACTACCCAGTTCAGGTGTCTTATTTCTTTAAATTTTTGTCTTCCTCAGTTTCGAAATACATTACCAGCACTGAATGTCTGGATCTACTGAGGAAATGGGTATAACATTGTGGCCATATATTATTTTAGTAGAACCTCAGATAGGAATGGTTGGGCATGTGACATGTCCAAGTTCCTGTCTCATGAACAAACTTTAGAGACTGCTGTTGGCATATTAAGTAAGGAACACATCACTGAACTACCACAAATGGTCTCATTATTGTTTCAAATTTTGTGGTCAGATCTTCCTTTCTGTAACAATTATGTTCACTTACAGTCACTGAGTAGCTTGTCATATTTGTTGTAGCCAATTTTTCTACTCATTTTCTGAACCACTATGATATTTCAGTCTGCAGTATGTTCTTTGGAAGATAAGAGTGCTGTCAGACCTGGACAGGTTACATGGACTTCTTAACTCAGCCTTTGCTTAATGAGTTCCAGTTACTACCTAACGCTCGTTATAACTCATTCATTGCTTTCTTCATCAGGTTACTGTTGCTGGATACGCCCTGTCAGGAGGTGGCAGGGGCATTGAGAGAGTTGACATTTCCCCTGATGGTGGCAAGAGTTGGATCGAGGCACACCGGTACCAAAAGCATGGTGTCCCATATGTGGCTAGTGGCATAAGCTGTGATAAGTGGGCATGGGTGCTCTTCAAGGCCGTTGTAAATGTCAAAGGCGACGCTGTGATTGTTTCAAAAGCGGTATTCTCTATTTCTTTCTGCTTTCTCCTATTTTTTTCATGTAGCTGTTCTTCCAGTTTAATTTTTACAACATACCGCCTATGAATTTCTCATGATAAGCAGTGTTCTGAATCCTGTCATTATTTTCATCTTCCACAAACCCCGTAGGTTGATTCCAGCGCAAATGTGCAACCTGAGAGCGTGGAATCAGTATGGAACCTGAGAGGAATTCTGAACACATGCTGGCATCGCGTCCACCTTTTGGCTACACCTAATCTTAGAAGAAGCTTCATGTGATGATCCCATCTGTCCACACATTTTCATCAGCTTTTTACACAACTTGGCGTTGTCATTTTGGTTATGCTGTGCACCAGAGTGAAGAGAGGCAAGAGGTGTCAATAAATATGTCTCCGCGAAAATTTCAGGGTAATTTGGTGTAAAATAAATAAGTGTATATCGGGGTGTGTAAAAAATTTACTGACTTCCTTTTAATGAAATACACGCAATGCGTGTTCAACAACTTAATAAGCTAGTCCAAGACCAGAGAGCGAAATAATTATGGAAGCTAGAGAGCGCTGAAGCTGCTAGAGGAGCAACGAGGACAGAGTGCTGAAGCCTGCTACAGGCTATCCATGATCCCCCCTCAGCCATTTGTAACTTGTCTCCGTGCCTTGATCGCAGAGCACGCAGTCATTGTGTCTCGAGTCTCCCTCATCGAAGATCTGTGAGTTGCTGCACAGGCTAGATGATGTCTTATCCTGACAATTACGATCATGTACCAGCAAAATATTACAAAGGAGCATTCCACTTGCCAAACTTGACAATACAACAAAAAAAAGGAAACATACTCCAAACTTGACAATACAACACCCGTCCAAAAAACAGCAAATGTGTCTTCCAAATCCATTGCCAAACCCAATGTTTCATGACATTCGGCTGAAAGAGCGACTCCCAAGATCTAGGCCAAAGTACCACAAGCAGAAGTAAACCACAATTGTCACTAACTGGCAACTATTATGAATTTATGATGCCCAACAATCAAACAGCGACTTCCAAACACACAAATCTTGCAATTACATGCTCACATTTTCGAATCAAACAGTGGCAGTAAAATGATCGACAACGAAATGTGTACAATTAAAATTCCAGCCATCGATGACAAGTAATCCTCAACCTGGGACAGAAAATGTGGGGCGATTCATCCTTCCTGAGTCACAATCGGCCGAGACTGAACAAGCCTGGGTAATCTTTTGAGTATCGAACTGATGTTGCAGCCCCCTGCACAGCTTCTGGAGAGACCTGAGAACAGCCTTCAATAACCAGGGTCTCCAGCTTCCGTGCACATGCTACCTCAGTCAGACCAGCATCAGAGAAACGGCCACACTGCCGCAGTGTGAGGTTAACCAAAGATGGGCAATGTGAGAGGAGGCGCATCCCAGCATTAGTTACATTTCTACAATCCATAAGTTCGAGTGATTCTAGGGATTGTGCAGATGAGATGGCCTTCATCCCCTCGTCATCAAAGATGTGAGCACCACTTAGCACGAGATCTCGAATCGGACAAGTCTGAATGAGCATGATAAGGCCCTCCTGTGTGAATCCTATTTCTGGCCAGCTTTCCTCACATTCCCAAAATATGAGTTCAAATGACTGAAGCTTACGGCACCCGAGGGCTAGAGCCTTAAGGCTGTAATCAGTCAATGATGTCCTGAAGACACGACCTTCATTGAACTGAGGTGTCAACCGAAGTGCGATGCGTGTAAGGTTGCTGCAGTTGCTGGAGAGCGTAACTATGTCATTGTCATGTACACCATGAACATAATAAAGGCACAAGTTCTTTAATGCCTTGCACTTCCTCAGTAGACAACAAAGTCCTATTTCCTTCTCAGTTGAGACTTTTGCCAATGTCAAATCCTCCAAACTCTCACAGCTGAAATCATATCTATACTGACAGCGCTCCACATATGAAGGATCAAATATAATGGGCACATCTTTGAACTGAAACTCAAACTTCTGAAGCTTCATCCATCCTGGACCGAAGTTTAACAGGTCAAATTGGCTGATCTTGTCACAGCAACGCACTACAAGTTCTTCCAATGATCCAACCCTGCCAAGGCACTCCAGCCACTTTTCCCTACCTACTACTTCGTTGCAGCCAATAAGGTGCAGAGCAGACAGATTCTTGCAGTCTTCAGCCACTGAGAGAAGCCCAGACGAAGTTATTGCTGGTAGTGTGTTCAGCCTGAGAGACATCAGCTTCTTGAAGCGCGCTAAATAGACAAGGCCTGAGTCATCTACATTCGAGCAGAAACTTAAGGTAAGATCAGTCAAAGAGGGGCAGCAAGATGAAAACACCAGGAGGCCATATTTGTCCAACTGTGTCCCATGGTTGGAAGTCCAACCAGAGTAATTGAATTCCACTTTGCGCAAATTGGGGTACCGGATGCACAGATGAATTAAGGTCACTGCCACAGGTAAAACACCACAGCCAAAGTGCATGGAATTCCTCAGCTCTCCCTCAACAGCATATAGTCGCTTCGACACAAGAGAAAGAGATTTAAGATCACTTGGACTGGTAAGCCGCTTGACAATCTCTGCAAGCAGCACCTCTGGGAGATCGTCCATCGAGCGATGCAGCTTGGCTAGCCTGGCAATCTCAAGGTGAGTTAGGTATTCAGACTTTCAGAGTGTGAGAATGAAATAAAGGAGATGAGTTCAGTATGAAGCATTGAAAATAATCAGATCATGGCACTGAAATTAACCATGAAGCAAAAAAAATGTATATTATGATGGTTTGAAGCAATTGTAAACATGTTAAAAGCTGTTCTGTCCATCCTAACATAGGGGCTACTAATTAATTTAGTCAGCAGCATCACAATGATCTTAATTGGATATCATATTCAGCTTCTTTTTCACCAGGATAATGATCAGATCATGCAAGTGGACAAAATGGATGAACTTTTCTTTAGATGACATATATATGAAGCAATATAGATCAGATATAAAAACTAAATGATCATATAGAAGAGTGAATGATCAGATATGAAGCTAAGAAGGTCAAATGGAAGAACTTTTGTGTCAAATTCTTCTACATCTCCTAGAAGCCATGAAAGGAAGCACGCTATCTATATAGTGAAATTGTGATAAAAAAAATGCATGGTTGCGTTCTTTGGGTGAACAAATAGGCACCCATTTTGTGTCTTTCTAAAAAGGTTTATGCTACCTCATGAAAAAGATGAATCTGGGCATATCCCGTTAACCTACTTATCCAGCCAAAAGTCGCAGAGAAAACATCAATGGAGCCAGAAACCCATCAAACTAAGACCCCGGCATGCACATTCCGCTCAAACATTTTGTTTTAAAAAAAAGAAAGGAACTACTACAAATTACTGGATAAGTAAACGAACAGGCAACGTGTAGCAGCCCTATCTCCTCAACCGGCATATTTTGTACTAACCGTGTACCCAATCGCATCAAAATCTGGCCTGGAAAGCTCACACGAAATCCAACCTAAACCTATCTATGAGGGCTGCCACTGCCAAGCGACTCCTGTACGAGCAGCACAGACGACTCCATCTATTACTAATAGGAGTCCTTGTTACCCATAATAATTAACAAAAGGAAGGGGATTTCACAACGCCAGGGCACTAGTCTATTGCTGAGACCATCCGAGCATAGAGAAGAGGAATAATCCTTGGCCATACCTGAAATCCGGAAGAGATGCCACTAGGGTTCTTTTGGGGGCGAAGTCGGTAGTGCCGCTAGGCTCTTTTCGGGGGCGGAGGCAGAGCCAGAGCCGGAGCCGGTAGTGCCGCTAGGCAGGCGGCGGCGCCATGAGCAGGGAGAGACCACTACCGGAACGGGAGAAGAAGCACCGAACCCCTCAGGCCTCGGCTCGCGAGTTCGGTGTTGCCGTGCTCCTCTGGGCTGGGCCTGGGCTCGATCGTAAAGTAGAGGGAGTCGACCTGGGCCTATCGGTTTTTTTTCGGCCCCGAGCGAAAATTACCGGAGTGCTATTGGTATTTGCTTGGAAAAAAAATGTCCTTTTAACCTCTCTTATTAGGGCGGCATGGTATCATCATGCAATGTTTCTAAAAAAGGTTTCGTGGAATGCCACGTAATCATGAGATGATTAACAACCGATTTATAAAATGGTTGTCCTGTCTTATAATAATTTAATTATCATTATTTGTGCAATCAATAAGGGAATATTTGCAAGTTGCATGACGATACTGAATAATACAATGGTGAAAGTTTGTCTCATAGTTCTAAAATTTTTTGCTCATCAGATGCTTGCTTCAAAAAACAATTATCTCATTCCCTCACTTGCTTTCTCTCCTTCCCATCGTAAAAAAATCTTACGTGGCACTACACGAGACGACCTGACATATACTAATGTACTTGCCCTTAGGACCTGTTTAGCGTAGCTCTATCACATAGAAATCTATTCTTTCATAGATAGAGAGTAGATTTAAATTGCCATTATTGATATATCATGCATAATGCTTTTGTTAAGTTTTATAAATTTATCTTGCTTTTTAAAAAATAATTTCTAATGTTGAGTGAGTTCTTCAGCCGCCCTTGCAATCGACTTCTAGGACCGTCCCTTCCAACTACTGTTTTTTAGAGTTGCTTGGTTAGAGTGTATCAAAGACACCACTACTCCACTAGCAGAACAATTTTGACTGTGTAGTACTAGTAGCGGCCATCTTTCAAATTTAATGACGATATCTGCTACACAGTGATATGAAATCCAATGAAATATTTTTGCTAAATGCGACGAAATACATTAAATTACCAAATGTATATTATTCATGCGGAGGAAGTAGCAAAACACGAATATAAAAAACTCAAAACTACGGTGAGGCATCACTCATGTTTCTTGGGTGCGCTGGCCGTACCGACTGGCATGAACTCTGCCACCTTATTGGCCGCCGGCCGCACGGCGAGGCCCTCCCACCTTGGTCCATCTGGTGCGCCTCTACCCTCAGTTACCATCCATGGGTTCTTGTAACAAATACACGGTTATAGTTAATCTCTATGGATTGGAATCAGTTGAGTTGAAACTATAAAAAAAAAAATTGGGTTCAGAACTACCAAAAGCAAGCCATCGTGAGAAGATTAAAGGAAGATTACATGCCATGTACAACATTAAGAAAAGGCACTCTCCTAAGCTTCTCTTGACTGGAAGCGTAGCAACTGATCACCTCCCCCTCTACTGAAGACCCCTCTGGATCAACCAGTTCATCACCACCGACATAGTATGAAACAAAGAAAAGAAAGAAATTTATGTTGAGATGGGTTGGGTACAGGGTGGGTTTTCAACCCATTAGCAGGGTGACTCATAAATGAGAACAATTGCAATTGGTAAACGGAAAGAATCGAAGGGCATTCCACCATGCATTCCTGACATAGATGAACTGAACTTTTTCAGAACTAGAAGTAAAGATTGAGCAACAGAAAGAAAACAAAAAAGGAGAAAGGATTACTGCAAAATGAAACAGAGATATGAAGAACCATTGTAAAGTTCACATGATTTTAGGGCTGATATTTTATATATGAAAAAAAAAACATACTCCAAACATGACAATACAACAAAACATACTCCAGAAAATAGCAAATATTTCTTCCAAATCATTCCAAAACCCAAAGTTTCATGACAGTCGGCTGAAAGTGTGACTCCCAAGATCTAAGCCGAAGTACTACAAGTAGAGGTAAACGACAGTTGTCACTAACTGGCAAGTATTATGAATTTATGACGCATAACAATCAGATGACTTCCAAACATCCAAATCTCTAGATTACACACCTAACATTCTCAAACCACACACAGCGGTAGAAGGATTGACAAGGAAATGTGTACAATTAAAATATCAGCCATCGGTCGCGATTGAACAAGCAATCTTCTCTGTAGTGAACTGATGCTGCAGCCCCCTGCAGAGCTTCTAGAGAGACCTGAGAACAGCCTTCAATAACCAGGGTCTCCAGCTTCCGTGCTCGCGCGACCTCAGTCACTCCAACATCAGAGAAACGATCACACAGCCGCAGTGTGAGGTTAATCAAACATGGGCAATGCACAAGGAGGCGCATCCCAGCATCAGTGACATTTCTACACTCCTCAAGTTCAAGTGATTCTAGGAATTGTGCAGACGAGATGGCCTTCATCCCCTCGTCATCAAAGATGTG
>DXKC01000365.1:0-15407 GCA_031170775.1 Cymbopogon citratus
TTTTCTCTCTCTCTCTCTCTCTCTCTCTCTCTCTCTCTCTCTCTCTCTCTCTCTCTCTCTCTCTCTCTCTCTCCCCTCTCTCTCTTCAAATACTTATTTTATTACTCGCCCATCTGTATATAATAAACAATTATTTGTTTTCCCCCCCCTTTTCTCTCTAGAATGAGTACATAATGAATGCAGACATGTATAATTAATTCTATCTCTAGTAACTTCAATCTTTCTCTAGTGACTCCATTCTACTCCATTGGCTTCATTCTTTCTATAGGTGACTCACACTATCTCTAGTAACTCTAGTCTTTATATAGTGACTCCCCTTTATCTCTAGTTACTTGTTGTCTTACTAATTATATTTAAGGTATGCTATTATGTTCCATCCACGCATAAAGGAAGTATCGACTTGAATTCTTATCATGTATTTGTGTGTGGTTTGACTAGCAACATCTATACCATGAAACTACCCTAAGTTACAATAGAATTTTTGAGATCATAGTTCCAAACCATCTTTGCTTGTTGCCTATTTTGTAACTTTTGGTTTAGAGAATAATAATCTCCATGGTTAAAATTTGAATGTTTATTATATAACCAAATTAACTTGCACGATAAAAATAACATCAAGTCTAGTAAATAATCTCCCCCTCTCTCTATGTGTGTGTGTGAAGAGTTCATGATCATTTTATAACATTGCTCTTATATCTACTAAATCACCAAGTCATCATAAAAGTGTTTTTTGTTCCATGTCTACAAAATTTGACTCCTAGATTGTGCAAGTTTATATGTTGCAAAAGTAAGCATCTACTTGAACTCCGATACATATATCTCTATTTGAGTAAAATATATTTTGCAATTACCCTATTTTGTGGGTCCCTATTGATGTGGAGGCACATATGGTATTGTTAGTGCTCTCTCTCTCTCTAATAATAATAATAACTATTGACTCCATTCTTTCTATAGTGACTCCGTATCTCTAGTAACTCAAGTCTATCTATAGTGACTTCACTCTATCTCTAGTTACTTGTAAATTGTCTCACTACTTATATTTGAGCATGTTATTTATGTTCTAACCATGTAGAGTTTGTCCAGTTGCTTATTATGTGAACTCCTATGATGTAAAAGGAAGTATCCACTTGAATTCTTACCATTCATTTGTGTGTACATCTATCATGAAACTACCTTGATTTACAATAGAATCTTTGAGCTCACAGTTTCAAACCATCTTTGCTTGCTTCCACTTTTGTACATTTTTTAGAGAATATCAGAATAGTAATCTCCATGGATAAAATTAGGAATTGTATTACATAATCAAATTAACTTGCATGATAAAATAACATCAAGCGGTATAATTAAATAATCTCCCTCTCTCTATGCGTGTGTATCAAAAGTTAATGGTTATTTCTAGCTAGCATCACTCTGAGTCATCATAAAAAATGTTTATGTTCCATGTGTGCAAAGTTCGTCTAGTAGATTGTGCAAGTATATATATTACAAAAGGAAGTATCACATTCAATACATACATCTCCATGTGAGTAGAAATATTTCCCGACTACCAAATTTTGCGGTTCCTATTGATGCGGAGCCCCATATGGTGTTTAGCTCTCTCTCTCCTGAATAAATACTTATTACTCTAAGTTAATGTTCTAATCTAACAAAGTTAATGTTCTAGATTGGAGTGCTCTGAGTAATTTATCTTATTTGATCAATCAATGATCAATGCTTATTATGTGACTGAAAGGAACTTGATGTCGCCTAGGAGGCCTAGAGGGGGGGGGTGAATAGGCCTACAAAAGTTTTAGCTCAACTAGAAACCAACACTGAGGGCAGCACTGCGCTCCTTTGTGTCTGACACTTTCTCCCTGTGACAGTGAGTCCAATACAGACCAAACTTGGTGATGACGCATTAGAGATAATAAGTGACAATCCTGCAAAAACTCAACTCAAAACTCGATCAAATTCTAGTGTGGCACTGCCGGCGCTGCCACACCTGCATAGGCAAATAAGCAGCAATTCAAATTCTAACCAATGAAATTTGAATCTAACAAATTTGTAAGCTTGCTGCAAAGGTACATATCATAGATCGACCGCTAAATAGGGTATATCAAGTATAATAAGGTAGACTGACCATAATCCCTAATATCACCTCGATAACAATATGAGATACGCGAATATAAATCAAGCACAGATGACATAGTATTTATCCTGTGGTACAGCTCGCCACCAAGGTTTGCCTAAGTCCATGTTGTTGAGGTATGCACACAAGAATTGGCTCGCCACCAAGGCTTGCCTTGCCATCGTTCTCAAATCAAGAGAATGCAGTCTTGAAGTGAGGGGTGATTTCTTAGCTGCAAAAGATGATTACAAACTGTTCCCATTGCTCACCACAAGCATAGGAGCTCGTCGAGCGACACCTAGCAGTTTAGGACTTAGGAGGCTTTACCTACAAGAGTAAGAAATGCGCAATGAAAGTTGATGAAGCCCGACAAGTGCTCAAGGTTAGGATTGCTCTAACATACTCTTTAGCTCTTAATCACACAACCCCAACACTTAGTTGTGCACTAAGAACTTCACTCTCACAAGAGAGGGAAGGGGAGAGCTCTCAAGTGGCTTTGGAATGTTTGGGGAGGTCTGGAGCATCTACAGCATGACCAGGAGGCGTGGGATGAGTATATATAGCCACCCCACTCAAACTAGTCATTTGGATTTGAAAACTAGCCATTATGGTTGTACAAGGGCGGCATACTACCCCCTTAAATTGCGGCACTGCCGCACCATAAGTTGTCGCTTGCCCTTCTCCTTTGCTTAGTACATCGAAGCCCTTTCCTTGCTATCTTCATCTTGTCAAGCCATACTCAAGTTACACCACATTAAGCATCCATTGAATAACCATTTCTTCAATATTGTGATCCTTGCTTGAATATCTTCTAGATATAAATGTTGAGGTCAATCAAGCTTTAATTTGACTAACATAGACATATATGGATCAATATCAACATGGTCAAGCCAAGTCATGATTTAGAGCAGAATTTGACCTCGTGTGTATCAAGGCCAAACCTTCGAAGAAACTACTACTAATTTCTTGGAGAGATAGCTATTTTTGAATTTCTCTTTTATTTTTGGTTTTGGGTCTTAAAGACCTTGTAACTTTACTGTACATAAACCTATTCTTTTATTCAATGAAAAAACAAAAAAAATGGCCGGGGACTCCCCGACCAATTCGGTCAAAAAAGCCAAGCCATGATTCCTTATATCCTCTTCATTTTGGCTTGACAATTCTAATACTCACTTCAATCTCCATCTTCATACTTCTAGCTTGATCATACTAATGCAAAGTGATTTTTCAAATCTTTATCCGTACAAGAAAACCAATCTAGAGAATATCTCATATCCATTATATATTGTCTCCTTTGTCATTTGACCTTTGCTTGGAATTTTCTCACTTATGCATTCTTGATTCATTCTTCAAACCTTGATCAAAGACTAGTCCATTGTCTAGCTCTTCTTGTTCATGCAATGCAAACCATTGTAGACACCAGTCCAAAATCATCAAGTCATGTCTCATTTGTCATTTGCCAAATATGCTTGCTTTCACATGATGTTATGATATCCCACAACATAGAAGCCATTTCATTGATTCCATTGGCATTGTTTTCTTTTGCTTGAACTAGATTGTTTCCATATTCCAATGCAACAATACACAATTTTGGCCTTTCATTTCAATACTATGTGGAATACCATTAAGTTTTCCTACTTGTTGAACCTTATATATACGTGTTAATTCACAATCGACAAGTGTATGCAATAGACTCAATTTTCTATTTAACACACTTATGAGACCTTTAATTATGTTGTCATTCAATTTGCCAAAACCCACTAAAGGGCTAGATGCACTTTTAGTGACTTACCCCTATTATAAGTAGAGTGAGTGAGTATGCTTTATTTTCTCTATCAATGTCATAAGTTATCAAAACATGTCCAAAGATACACCTTCCATGTGGTTAAATTATAAATACAATGCCTGGATTAATCTCGATGAAATGCTACAACGGTATATTTATCTATGCAGGTCTGGCGGCGGACATTCTTTTTTGTTACCCGTGAAGCTTTGCCCTTTAGGTGCTATTTTCTACCCACACCCATGCCCACGGGCACAGATTCATGCTAATATCTACACCCACCGGATCGAGTTCCCATGGTATGCAGATATTTTCTACTTGTTGCCATCTTTAGTCAAGTCCGACCGCAAGCTCAACGGTTCAATTTGCCAAATGACCAGATGCGTAGTTAGATGCCCGACCACACCAATAGTGGCGTCCAATGTCTACCTAGAGAGCTCTAAAACCTGTCTTGTACGATTTCCACATTGCTCAAGGAAGACGAAGGTAGCAATCGAAATACAAAGCATTGACATTGAAGTTCCACCTCATTGAGCCTACAATTACTATATGATGGTTGTGTAGTAGTCAATCAAAGTAACTAACTTGTCACGTGCCTGATTAGCTCTCTTATATCAACTTAGAGCACTACAAACATGTTTTTTCACTGCAATAGAATGCTTTGGAATAGAAGAACTTGGTATTGGAGTCACCTTCCCTCAAACTTTTGAATTTGCCCCATTATTTCCAACAGGCAGCCCGCTATCAGATGAATAAGTTTAGGTGTTGTTGGCACAGGCTACGCAGGAAAATATAACCTTGAACTCTTTGGACAAATCAAACATGAGAATTATGAAGTGGTAGTTGTGGTAAATATGAGAGGAGCAATGCTTATGCAACCAAACTTTGACGTTCGCTGAATGGCCTTGATCCAAGATGCAATGTTGTAGCAATGACCCCTGTGTGGTGATGAATGGAGGACCAGACTAGGAGAATGATTGGTAGGAAGGAGGAATCTAGGAGCTAGGAACGTTCAAGACAGAACACTTTAGGCTTTGGAATGTTGATTTTGATGGAGGTGACAATATGGATGTGGTATAAGGTCAGATGTAGACCAAAACTAAGCGAATTCTCAGAAACATGTTAAAGAAAGCAAGATTAAAGAAGCCTCTCTCTCTCAATAGTCCAAGTGTAGTGATGGTCCAGTAGCAAGAGCTCAAAATGATATCATTGAAGTAGCTAGCAAGATATTGGTGATAAAAGTGGTGGTGTTCTTGTACCTAGGGTCAGGTGTAAGGTTGAAATCCCTGACAATGACCAGGAGCCGGTGTTCTGGTTGGAGAAGATTTCAAGCTCAATTAGGAAATCATCAAAGACCCTTTGGTTTGCAGGGCCGTAAACATTGGTGTGGGCAAATATAATATCAAAGCAGATGAATTGGAGAACAGGCGGATGGCAAACCTTTGGCTAGAAATGGAGAAGGAGCTTGAGTTTTGATCCGTTAAAAGGACACTATGGGTGCCGTCAGCTAGGGCAACAAGAAAAGCATTGGGCTGGTGGGAGAAACATGTTGGTGTCATGGCGCATGGCATCCATTAGCTCCGTCTCTTGTGACACATGACATTGGGGGCGATTCCTATGGATGTTGTCCCGAACAACATCACACTTATCAATAAATCCAAGGCCATGAAGGAGAGGATAACAAAATTATGGAAGGTTCAATTCATGATAACAAGTTGATAGAACGAAATATAAGCCTACGAACTAGCAGAACTAAAAAGATATGGCTACAACAAGAGACTCGATGACCAACATTATGTTCAGATACAAGGAGCCACACATGGTCAGTGAACAACGACGACGACGCTGCCAACTTTAGACTAAGATGAGCGTTCTACAACCTGGTCAACAATAAAAATTCTAACAATGCTTCTTGAATTTCTTTGATCTTGTCCCACCGTAGGACCTTCTCTCTCTTCTAGTTAATTAAACCTCAAATGAAAGAAATACATATGAATTTATGATTAGTTTGTGTACATATATCACCATAATGTTAATAAATGTATATATTGTTTAAGTTACATACTTCAAGTAGTTCATCATTTTTTTAATGAATAATTCATCAGGTGCTCGCAAATATAGTATCCACATGAGTTGTTCCCTGGTTCCTAACTCAGTTAGCACTTTATAATGTCATTTTTTTCATATAAATCACTATGCAAATCATTTAAATCACTATGTGAAATATTTTTCACTATGCAAATAAATCATGTACATTATCTATAAATGAATATGCAATCTTTTGCACTATGCAATAATAAACCATCTACAATTTCTATATATTTTTCTATAATTTTCCTATATATGCCAAACAATTATTTTTTTCTAAGACTACACACATGCATGTGTGTACACAACACACACAGACACACCCACCTACCCATCCACCCACACCCACCCACCCACATATATATACCATACACTTCATGAGGGTGCCCCCCCCCCAGAGGATTGGACGACTCACACCAACGGTGGGGCACAGCCGCATGGCCGATTAATGTGACGGTGAGCTAGGCGAGGTCAGATAAGGCAAGCGTTGGATGAGGACAAGGAGGACGATGACAACGGGGATGGCCACTAAACGTGATGGCGGCCCGTGTATGTGGTGGGGAAGTGGATTAATTGGCGGTCTGGATCAGATCATGTCAAACGCCTCATGAGGACATGGGAGGTCAAGCAGGGCGCTGCACACAGACGGAAGCGTGGATAGATGATAATGTGAAAATGTTACATAATTAAAATCTTTAAATTATTGCTTTTGTTGGGAAATGAGTTTTCCCATCACACTAACGTTAATAATATATGAGGTTTTTCATCACACGTTGTTGAAATGCATGAGTTGTGGAAACCCAGTTGGTGTAGGCCATTCCTCCGTTGTTCCATGTCTTGAGAGAGCAGGAAATCTTTGGCATTGATGTCCATTCCGTACTTCCAACACATATCAAGACCGTTGTCTCCAGCTTCCATGTTCCAATCCCAAACCACCACTTTCTTTGCCATTTGATATGATTGTTTTAGCGTGGGTGGTGTTGTCGCTATTAGCTGCAGCAACTTGCTTGCCTTCAGGGTGCATTAGGACATCGTCGTTGAAGTCCCAATTAGCATCCAGAGATAACATGGCGGTCTCATTGTACTGGTCAGTAGCAAGCTGCCATGTCATCATTACCATTGAACATTGCATGCACTAGGCCCTAGAGGCCCTAATAGTGAGAGGCTTTTACCTATATCCTATTACAAAAGTTACACCAGACCTGTATGCCATCGGAAAGTTCCAACGCACCTATGTGCCATCGCTCAACTTTTCGTGTACCTACATGCCATTCCGCCGATCTTTCATCAAATTTGGCCCGTTTGGGTGCCCTGACGTGTGGGACCCATATTGAATTTGTCCAAAATGCCCTTTCCAACAATTTCCCATCTCTCTATCCTCAGACCCGTGACTCTCGTTCCCAGAGTCGCGACTCGGTCCGCTCCCCCATCCCCCGCGGTGCTCCTCGGACGGTCACCGGCGACTGGTGGGCTCCGGTGCGGCGCTCCCCAAGCGCGCAGGGCGGCTCCTGGCGCGGACGCAGCGCAATCTCCCAGCACGGCCTCCGACCGTAGGGCGCTCCCTGCGTAGCTGCCCCAACCATCTCTCTGTCCTTCTCCCTCCCTGCGCGCGGCTGTTGGCTGTAGCTGGAGGGGGGTGGGGAGAGAAGAATCTCAATCCATCATGCCTGTGGAGGGACGGGAGCATGGATTTAGAGGATAGGCCAAACAGCGAGGGGGGAAAGGTCAACTGCGACAGACTGTTTGGGTGAGTGCAGACTGTTTGGTTGTTGTTCGATTTCTTTTAGTGTTTGATGTTGCATGCCCTATGGTCGTAGTGTTGATTGTGCCCTCCTTGTTCATCTATAGGATGGACGAAGAAAGTAGCTACAAATTAGAATGTCAGATTGTGGGTTACAATTGTCAATCTCGATGGTATGGGTTCGACAAAGTTGTGGATGCTAATTGCACCAGTTTCAATGACATGGTTGGTGAAATTGTGGAAAAGTTTCCTCGTGGCTATGGTGAATTATTGCGTGTGTTTTACTTCTGCATGGATAGAAAGGTCAATATCCAAGTCTTCAATGATCAAGATTTGGTTGATATGTTTGCAAAATAGAAGTTATCGAAATGCTGCTTGTTAACCATCTCATATCACCACCCAAGTACTGATCCCCCTGAAATTCCTGATTGGAAGTGTGGTAGTAGTGTCCAATCTGTTGAACCAAACCACAACACACAAAATGAACCTGCTGAAGATGAATCCCTTGCTAATCCATACCCACAGTATGAGCATGTTGGCATTGATGATGAAGGGTTGTATATTGAGCTGCCCCAATAGCCCCCAGGCCCCCCAATTCCTACATATTTTACTGAACAAAGGCATGATGAGAGTTCTGATGATGCTGAATCCTTGTCTGATGATTATGAATCCTTGTCTGATGATGAAGTCCATGTAGAGGACATGGATAAAATGGTTGAAGATAGAGCCCCTAAACCTATGCCTGATGTATTCTATGACAAGAAAAACCCTCCTATGGCAGAAGGAATTGTGTATTCTAACATGGACACTTTTAAGATTGCTTTAGCTTCACATGTTGTTAGACGTGAGAGGCATTATAACATTGAGAAGTGTGATCCAAGTCGGTATAGGGTGTATTGCTCATTCAGAAAATTTGGATGCCAATGGAGAATTCATGCTTCAACACTATCTGATGGTGTGGCTGTTCAGGTTGTGCTAATAATTCTTCTTATGCACTATCCATGTTCCCAGTTTTTAATTTATTTTGTGCTTTAGCAATTATTCTGTTTTAACTTAAAAAGGTTGTCATTGTTGATTTGCAGGTGAAGAACCCAAAAGGCATGATTGTTAGAGCCAGCGGAGAGTTGGTATTTATGTTGGGGTCACACAGTTTTGGGTATGTGCTCAGATCATTGATTGGCTCAAAGAAGATGGAAATCTTCGTATCAAAGAGTTGAGAAGGAGGCTGAAGGCTGAGTGGAAAATCTATAGGAGAGTGTACAAAGGTAAACTTCTTGCCATGGATCAGATTTATGCCCTTGGAAAAAAGTTTTGACAACCTTTTTAGGCTCAAGGCCCAGATAGAGGGGTCCTGTCCTGGATCATTTTTTGTCATCGATCACCATACAGTGGGCAATAAGATCAGGTTCAATAGATTATTCTTTGCATTGAAGCCATGTCTTGATGAATTTGTTAGAGGTTGTAGACCATATCTTGCAGTAGACAACACATTTTTAAATGGCAGGTACAGAGGTCAGTTGTGCATAGCTTGTGCAGTAGATGGGCATAATTGGATGTACCCAGTAGCAGTTGGGGTCATTGACTTAGAAACTAATGATAGTTGGGTGTGGTTCGTGGATAGGTTTGTGGTCAGCTTACCTGACAGGACCTGTACCTGTAATGCTTGGCAAGGTTCTGGAATTCCATGCAAGCACATCACCTCAATTCCTAGTTCCAAACTAGAATACTATGTGGATGAATACTTCTCAGTGAAGAAATTTAGAGAGGCATATGAAGGTTCCATCCCAGACAAAAGCATGTGGCCTAATTCAAATCATGGCTTCTTCATGCATCCACCCTTGCTTAAGTCAACAGGAGGAGGAAGGCATAAGAATAGGATGAAATCATCTTTGGAGGGAGACATCAGCAAGAAGAGAAAGAGACATGAGTGCCCCATATGTCATCAGTTAGGGCACCACTGGTACACCTGCAAGAATGGAAATCCAGAAGATATAGCCTCAATAGAGGCTAAAAGGTAATATAATTGGCTATTACTTTCTAGTACATCTCCTTCTTTTTTACTTGGATTAACTATAATAACTTGTTCTATGCAGGGGTGCTCCAAAGAAAAGAATTAAAAGGCAGCAAGCCTTAACATAGAGACTAGCATGGTGCTTGCTCAAGCACCATCTGTGATGCAATTCCCATACCATGAGGGAGTGCAAAATGCTACACACAAGAAAAGGCAGAGAAAAACAACTAAGGTCCGGAAGGGCAAGAACCTAGGTTTAGCTACCACAACATCAAATAGTATCTAACAGGTATCTTTTGACACCAGTAGCATCACAACTAATGGTAATGAAAAAAATGTTTTTTCACTAGGTCTGGAACTGGATCCAATGATCCTATTCAAGAGCAAACTGTTTTGCTTGTACCTTGCCCTGAGGCAGCTCCTAGCACACACACTGATCTAGTGGAAAATGAGGTGCCACAATCCACACCAAGGAAAAAGATTGGGATGAAGAAGAAGCTCACACCAAAGAAGCTTCCACCAGTAGCCAACCCATCCAGTCCTTCCAATGCCTGAAGCAAGAAGTTGCAAGTGAACTAAAACAACTGGCTATTTCATTTTGGTCATGTGGTTATGGTTATGGAGAAACAGTTGTTTCCTCCCTTTTGGCAAGACCAGTTAGTTGTTGTTGTTACTTCTTTTGGTTAACACTAGCTGTTATGGTCATGTAAACTCTTGTGTGATGAGAACCATTAGCTGTGGCTGTGTGTCATGTTGATGCCATGTAAACTGATGAGAACCATTAGCTGTTGTGTTCAATGTGTTTTTTTAGTAAAAAATGTTGGTTGTGTTTGCTAATAATTCATCCATACATACATATATTATGGGATTTGTTTGGCATCAGTTTGCTTTTTTTAGCAAGTGGACACGATCTGTACAAGCTTGTCATATATTTTTTCAAGTAATATTTCTATTTGTATGCCACTATAAAATATCAGAAAATGAAATGAGCATGTTGTACATGGAGCAAGCAGGAAAATGAAATGATCTATACATGCGATCCGTACATGCAGTCAGCACACACAGTCCAACAACAGAAGGGTAAAATGGTCTTTGTCCAACTCCGTTAGCCTCTGTTACACCACATTCCTCCAAAATGGCATACAGGTACAAGAAAAGTTGAGCGATGGCACACAGGTGCGAACGAACTTTCCGATGGCATACATGTCTGGTGTAACTTTCATCAAGGTATACATGTAAAAGCCTCTAATAGTGACCAATAGATGTCTGGTGCTCCCAACTCCACCTGATTCACAATTCGCACTACAGGATCCCAAGGCACCATGGATGAGGCACCATTTTCGCCAATCATATGAATAATCTAGCATTGTACTTGCTGACTCTACCGAGTGTTGCTTGCATAGCTGCTAACTCGTATGTAGCTAGGGGCAAGAGTGCTGCTATGCCATCTGCAATGCTGAAGCACATCATCAAAGCTATCAACTAGTTGAGCTCCAAACACTCAGGGACCAAAGGTGTGGCACGGCTATGTCCCCATATGCTCCTGCATCTATAGTTGTAGCACCGATACTTGAAATAAGCTCCCTATAGTTTGGTTTCTGTAGCTGAGTGACAACCTAGGTGGACTAATATATGTTTAATGTGAGATACACAAGTGATTATTAGTCCACAAGTAAACTTGTGCGAGCAACACTTGCCGTGGAGGTGAAAATAGGTTGTATATATATGCAATGCTCACACATGTGACGAAGGAGCTCATTGTATTGAGATATGACATTGAGTCACGTGACTAGTGGAGAAGATCAAGATGAGGCTTGGCTAGATGGACCGATGACAAGTGTGAAGAGCAAGTCAGAGGCTTCCAACCGATAAACCGCGTGGCAGGAAAGCTTGAGCAAAGTGTTGGATGAGAGCTTGAAGATCCACCACCTCCCCTTCCTATTCCTCTCCCTCTCGCTTGGTGCTAATTTAAGTGAGGGATTGAGAGACCTAGTGTGTGCATTTAATGATTGCATTTGGTAGCACTAAGAAATCTTTGTGGTTTGTGGATTTCTTGTTGCTCTTAGGGGTTGCCACCTCCTAGATGGCTTGGATCTTGTGGCTATTCCAAATCACACAAGAAGATTGTGCGGTGCGCCGGAGAAGGATGGTGAGGGATATTGTGATTGCCTCATAGGATCACGAAGAGCAACTCTAGTAGATTGTGTCATTGATTGTCCTCATTTTGTGTTGGTTCTTGTGGCTCTCAAATGTTGGGCTAGGTGTGAAAGCCTATTAGCACACTGAACCACCAAGTGAATTGGACGACACAACAGAGACTAGCTTGCTGGCAAACAAGCAAACCTCAAGATAAAAATCATTGTGTCATCATCTTTACGTTGGTTTGTCATCTCCATACACAAGCTTGTATTTACTTGTTCTTATATTGTGCTTATGTAGGTGCTCTTGTGTAGCTAGCTTGCTTGAGTAGCATAATAGTAGCTCTTGAGTAACTAGTTGGCTTGTGTAGCCTTGCTAGATACCTTGAGTAACTAGCTGTGTTGGTTGGTCCCTTAAGAGTGTGGTTGGGCAAATCCTCGATTTAGGTTGCCGGTTAAAGATGGTGGTTGGCTTTGAGTTTTATCTGTCAGGTTGCACTAGTTATCACTGTTTGCAACAAGTTATCTTGCCGTTCTACAACTAGTTATCCGGTGACTGATCGTACATCATGAAGATCAAACCCCGTGACACATCAAAGTATTTCCAAGCATTGTAAAAGGGCTCTTATTTGTTACCTCTTTTTTTAATAAGGGAACAAAGTTCCAGCTTCATCTATTACCACATAATTAGGAAGATAAAGATGATTCAATCCACCTGATTTAATTAAAGGAAGGATTTACAATCATTTGAGAGTATCATAGCAAAACCCTACTCGATCCATTACATTGCTGGTCATCGTTGCACTACCAACTACTGGTGGCCATTGTTCTTGTCTTGCAGGAGCAGGAAATCAGACACATTGTTTTCCTTTAAGTACTCTTCCAATTATTAATTTTCTAAGTTCATGGACCTATATGACACACACAGGCACGTTCAAGGGCCACTGGTGCATTAAACTCTTTGGTGTCTGTAATTGAGTGACAACCTAGGTGGACTAATATATGTTTAATGTGAGATGCACAAGTGATTACTCCACAAGTACACTTGTGTGAGCAACACATGCCATGGATGTGAAAATGAGCTAGATATATTGCAATGCTCACACATGTAATGGACACACTCACTACATATGAGTTATGACATAGAGTCTTGTGACGACTAAGCTAGGTGTAGATGATTGTGATGAGGCTTGGCTTGATGGAGATTGCAAGCGTAAAGGGCAAGTCAGTAGCTTTGAAGTGATAAACCACATGGAGGGGAAGCTTGTGCAAAATGTTAGATGAGATCTTGAAGATCCACATCCTCCTCTTCCTCTTCCTCTCCCTCTCAAGCATGGTGCTAATTTGAGTGAGGGATTGAGGGACCTAGTGTGTGCATTTAAGGATTGCATTTGGTAGCACTGAGAAATATTTATGACTTGAGGATTTCTTATTACTCTTAGAGGTTGCCACCTACTAGATGGCTTGGAGCTTGCATCTCTGTCGAATCACACAAGAAGATTATGTGGTGCTCCAGAAAAGGATGGTGAAGGATACTACGCTCTTCCACGAGGACTGTGAAGAGAAACTTTAGTAAAGTGCCCTCATCTTGTGCTGGTTCTTGTGGCACTCAAGTGTTGGGCTAAGCTTGTGAAAGCCTATTAGCACACCGAACTACCAAGTGAATCGGCTAACACAACAGAGGCTGGCTTGGTGGCAAACAAGTGAAATTTAGGATAAAAATCACCAGGTCATCATTACATCGGTTTATCGTCTCTATATACTCAAGCTTGTATTTAATTATTATTATATATATTGTGCTTTTGTAGATATAGTTGTGTATCTAACTTGCTTTAGTGGCATAGTAGTAGCTCTTGAGTAAGTATTTGGCTTGTGTAGCTAAGCACAAGCATTGCTTGTGTAGCCTAGCTTACTTGAGTGGCATATTAGTAGCTCTTGATTAAGTGCTTGTGCTTGTGTAGATACAGTTGTGTATCTAACATTGCTTAGCTTGTATAGCTAACTAATGTGAGGTCTCTAGTTTGGCTTGTGTATCCTTGCTATTAAGCTTAGGCTTTGTGCACTTTGCTTCACTAGTTTGTGTAGAAGCTTCCTGATTAGCTTTTAGTGCTAGTCGCATAGGTTTGTATGACCTTGCATGCTAGAATTGGTTAGGTGAGCTCTACCTAGACCGACACCTTAGTTGCTTAATTAGGATCTTTGTAAGGTGCTTGAGAATATAGATAGAGTGGTGTAGTCTTGTCTAGACCGATCATTTTAATTTCACATTTGTTTTGATTAGCCGGTGTGAATATTTATTTTAGAAAGTACTATTTACACACCCTATAGTCCACCATCTCGAGCCTATAGTATGTGAAGCTCCAAAGGTTTTGTCACCACCTGCCATAGTTGGTACGTACTGTGGCCACCAACGGTGCGACCATCATGTTGCAAAAGTCATACAGGACCACATGTTGTGGTTGTTGTTGTTGATGATGATGATGCACCGGATCAAGGCTGTCCAAGTGTCATGTTTGTACTGAGTACACAACATCATCATCATCGCTCTCCTGCCCTTTTGTCATGATCATTTGCTCATGTCTCTCTATTTGGCCTCCTACCATGAACAAATAAGGGACAAGCAGGGAGAAATGCATGGCATGGTCAAAGTTTCTTATGTGGCAACTCATTCATATAAGAATCGAAATATAGGTTTACTTTCAAACTACACTAGAGGTGGATATCATGGCGCTGGCGCTTGTGCTGAGTACACCCATGCGGGGCCGATTACATTCCTTGTCCTAGTGCTTGATACAATGGTAGTGGTAAGTACACCGCATGCAGGGCTAATGACATTGCTTGTGCTAGTGCTTGATACACTGGCAGTGCTTACAGTAGATGACTGGGATGTACAGATGGTGCTCCACGATTCCACGGAAGTCGAAGACGCAGGTTGTGGCTCTCAACGCGTCGATGAAAACAACGCCGGCGTCTCAACGCATCGATGTTCATTTGCTCATGTTTCCTTATTTGGCCACCTACTGTGAACGGATACGGGACAAGTAGGGAGAAATGCATGGCATGATCAAAGTTTCTTATGTGGCAACTCATTAATATAAGAATCAAAATATAGGATTAATTTCACACTACACTAGAGGTGGCAATCATGGCGTTGGCGCTTGTGCTGAGTACACCGCATGCGGGGCCGATTACATTGCTTGTGCTAGTGCTCGATACACAGGTAGTGGTAAGTACACTGCATGCAGGGCTAATGACATAGTTTGTGCTAGTGCTCGATACACTGGTAGTGCTTAAAGTAGATGACTGGGATGCATAGATGGTGCTTCATGATTCCACGGAAGTCGAAGCTGTAGGTTGTGGCTCTCAACGCGTCGATGAAGACAACGTCGACGTCTCAATGTGTCGATGTTCATTTGCTCATGTCTACCTATTTGGCCTCCTACTGTGAATGGATAAGGGACAAGTAGGGAGAAATGCATGGCATGATCAAAGTTTCTTATGTGGCAACTCATTCATATAAGAATCAAAATATAGGTTTA
>DXKC01000366.1:0-12320 GCA_031170775.1 Cymbopogon citratus
TGTTACAAATATTAATCTCATATTAATCTCACCCTTAAGTCCTCATTCTTGTAACCTATGGTTAAATGACATCTAATGGGTGGTTTATGTTTTCATAACCTCCATACCATTCATGTCACAAAGGTGTATATATATGTGTAACAAAGATGAATGAAAGATGGTCTTTAGCTCTACTTGTCTCTCTTAGCATTCTTGCAAACTCTCTACTTCTAATACGTTATCAGCCACGTTGCTCATCCTTTGAACGAGGTAGGATGCCTCCATGCCTCTAGCATACCTTATTCTACGAGCTGTCATACTCCAATTCCACCATGCCCTCCTGTGTGGGCTAGATCTTACCCATCCTATGGTTCGAGATGATCTCCTACAAAAGATCTCTTACCTTCTCGGGGATCATCCCTGTGACACCCACATGGAAGAGGCAATTCCGGAAGTTGTTGCATAGCCAGCCCTAGGACAGGCATCTCCATTGCCGGCACCGCCACCATGTCCTGTGCATGGATACGCACCGTATGCACCACAGGAGGTGTGCCCCATGAACCCGGGCTTCGACTTTGCAGCAAGGACGGCAATGCCTCCTCCACCACCGACGATGGCAGCACGCATGTCTGCCCCATTACGTCTCACGGCATATGCCGACGTTGACCCAACGCTTGTTGTGCCACCCCCATCACCGGCATCGCCGGAACGCGTCAAGGACGTTGTTGCACCTCCTCCGCGCATCATCCGCACATGGATTAGTGTCCCTCATGGACCATCAGCTCGCCGGCTTGTGAACGGATAGAGTGCAGGCTCGCACACCTCAACAGAGGGTGACGCACATGCTCGTCAAGCCTGAGCATCATGAGGGAAGAGGGGGAGATGCTGACTGTGACAAAGCAATGATCTAAATTGCTAATTTCAATTTACTATTTTATAGTAATTGTACCAATTAAGCTTGCAGCTTCAGTTTGGAATAAAAATGTGTTCACCCTCACCATGTTTATTTTATTCCATTTCCCATTCTATTTTTTTTTCTTACGTTGCTTGACAATTCAATTGCACTTACCGTTTCAATTGATTATTTTAATTTGCACTCTATGCAATTCAAGTCAATTTATTTTTTATTATTACATTCATGCCTAAGATTTATTAAATCATTAATTTAATCAATGGCAACGCACAATTGTAGGCATCATGACGAACCGTGAGTTCGCTGAGCTTGCTCTCGACGGCTCAAATTTTCCTACATGGGCACTGGACCTAAAAGTCAGTCTATCGTTGTGTGGCTATAGTCAGCCATTACAGCTCCCCAAGAGGGGTAGCACCTTTGGTTGATAATTTTAAGTATAATGCCTTATTCATCATATGGAACCACATCCATCCAGACCTCAAAGCCGAGTATCTGATGGAAGAGGATCCATGTGCTCTCTGGGAGGCACTTCAGCAGCAGTATGAATAGCAAAAGGCAGTCCTCTTACCTGAGGCTCTCCATGAATGGAATCACCTTTGCATACAAGATTTTAAATCTATAGGTGAATTCAATCATGCTGTGCACAAAATTAGCGCTAAGCTGAGATTTTGTGAGAAGGAACCATCTGATGCGGAGAAAATTGAGAAGACATTGTCTACCATGCTTCCCGTTCACATGATCCTTCAATAACAATACCATCAAAGGGGTTTTGTCGTTTATTCTGAGTTGATCAAGACATTGCTTCAAGCAGAAAGGCGTGATGAGCTCCTTCTATGGAACTCCAATAAGGGCCCTGCGGGTTCCAAGCCTTTGCCTGAAGTACATGCCAACACTCATATAATAAACAAAAGGGAGCCAATCACAATGGTAATCCTGAAACCTCCAATGCTAAGAAGCGCAAGAGACAGAATAAGCCTCGAGGTGCCAAGGGCAAAGACAATTCTAAGTCCAACAAAGACAAGTCCAAAACTTGTGATAGATGTGGTTGCTACAACCATCCGACTAAGAAGTGTCGCACCCCAAAGCATCTTGTGGAATTATACTTGAAGTCCGTGGGACGTGGACGCAATCAAGATCGTTCAAACAAAGGTGGACAGATTGAAGCTCACTTCAACTATCAAGTCGATGCCCAAGGATGCTCTGCCCCAGCAGGACCAAGCAACACCAAGGCTCCTACCACCGCTAGCGACGTCAACAACATGATCTTAGAATACAGTTCTGGAGATCTGTATGGAGACTATGCTTAGGCTCCTTGTCAGTTCAGACTTTTATTTCCATATGCCAATATGATGTAATAATTTCTATTGTCGTCAACAATTTTATATTGTAATCTTAAACGTTGAATATCAATAATAAATAAATTTATATTTATTTTGTTGAGAATTTATTTATTTATTCTCCATTTAATATAGATTGTACGGGAGTCAATTCGATGGAGGAGGAAATGTGCCTAGTGGATAGCGGTACCACTAACTCTACACTCAGGGAGATAGAATATTTCCAAACTCTCACAAAGAATAGCGGAAATGTTTTAACAATTGCAGGACGCGATGCAGTAATAGTAGGCTCCGGACGAGCCACTGTTACACTCCCCATGGGTACAACTTTGGTAATCGAGGATGCACTCTTGTATCCTGATTCAACTCGTACCTTATATCCGAAAAAATGGTTTTCATATCGAAACTTGTGATGAGAATAGCGAAGAATTCCTTCTCATTACAAAGAACAACGGATATGGCAAAGTAACACTTGAAAAAATTCCCTCACTCTCGTCTGCATTGTACTATACTTATCTCAAACCCGTACAACATGTTGTGTATAAAGTAATTTTCCAGAATGTCAATGCATTCTAAACTTGGCATGATCGCCTTGGTCACCCTGGCATAGGGATGATGAGGAAAATTATAACTAATTCTATTGGTCACAATTTAAGTAACACAAAATTTTCCCAATCCTCAGATTATGTGTGTACAGCATGTGCCACTGGGAAATTAATTTTGAGACCCTCTTACCTCAAAATTCGAGCCGAACCACTTAAATTTCTTGAACGCATTCAAGGTGACATATGTGGTCCTATCCAACCATTGTCGGACCTTTCAGGTATTTTATGGTTTTAATAGATGCATCCACGCGATGGTCTCATGTGTGCCTTCTTTCCACACGAAACCATGCATTTGCAAAAATAATCGCTCAAGTTATCAAACTAAAAGCGCAATACCCTGAACACCAAATCCAGTCAATTAGAATGGATAATGCCGCTGAATTTTCCTCTCGAGCCTTCAATGACTATTGTAAGGCCTTAGGAATTCAAGTTCAGCACTCTGTTCCATATGTCCACACACAGAATGGGTTGGCAGAATCTCTCATCAAGAGAATCAAACTTATTGCAAGACCATTACTACAGAATAGCAATCTACCAACATCATGTTGGGGTCATGCAGTTTTACACGCTGCAGACCTAATTCAATTGCGTCCAACTGCATATCATGCGACCTCCCCGCTGCAACTAGTACGTGGAAATCCTCCTAGCATTTCCCATCTGCGAAAATTCGGTTGCGCTACATACGTACCAATCTCACCACCGCAGCGTACATCTATGGGCCCCCATAGAAGATTAGGGATATAAGTGGGATATCAATCACCATCTATCATAAAATATTTAGAGCCTCTTACAGGGGATCTTTTTATGGCCCGATACGCTGATTGTATTTTCGAACGAAGATCACTTCCCGGCATTGGGGGGAGACATTAAACCACATAAACAATGCCAGGAAATAAATTGGGATGACAAAACCATCTCCAACTATGATCCACGTACTTCAGAATCTGAACTTCAAGTTTAGAAAATAATCAATATGCAACACCTTGCAAACAACACGCCAGATGCATTTACTGATTATAAGGGTGTTACAAAGTCCTATAACCCTGCAAGGAATGTGCCTGCAAGAGTAGAGGTACCAAATAAAACTACTCAACTCCCTTGTAAGAGGGGGAGATGTACGGCGATTCCCACGGATGCAGCTTCTGGCAAGCAAAAGAAAAGGAATACCAAATCTTCCAAAACAGTAAATGCAACTCAAAATCATATTGAAAAACACCCAGTGGAGGTTCAACCTTCACATCCCACATCAACAGTGCACCCAATTACTGATGTTGGGACATCGGAATGCCCTGATGCAAGAATTTTGGGAAATGATGATGCATCTGAAAGGGTACAAGAAATTTCCATCAATTATCTCGAGTCTGGAGAATCATATGACCGAAAGACTACAATTGTCGACATTAATTTCTCCGCAATGATTGCAGAACTCATCCAAAATGACCCAGATCCTAAGACCATGGCAGAGTGCAAATCGCGCTCGGACTGGAATCAATGGAAAGAGGCAATCCAAGCAGAAATTGCTTCGCTCTCAAAAAGGAAGGTATTCTCTCAAGCAATACCTACACCCCCAAAGGTTTTTCCTGTGGGATTCAAATGGGTTTTCATCCGGAAACGGAATGAGAATAATGAAGTGGTGAGATACAAAGCGAGGCTTGTAGCACAAGGGTTCACGCAGAGACCCGGCATTGATTTCAATGAAACATATTCTCCAGTTATGAGTGGAATAACATTCCGATATCTTATATCTCTGGCTGTACAAAATCGTCTATCTATGCAGTTGATGGACGTAGTGACTGCGTATCTTTATGGGTCACTCGATTCGGATATATATATGAAGGTTCCAGATGGAATTTCTATACCGAATCAAAATGCAAGTCGCAACATGTATCGTGTAAAGTTACAAAAGTCACTCTATGGCTTAAAACAGTCGGGAAGAACGTGGTACAACCGATTCAGTGAGTACCTTTTACGAAAGGGATACTCTAACAATGGTGATTGTCCGTGTGTTTTCATCAAAAAGTCACAAAAGGGATTTTGCATTATATCGGTGTATGTTGATGATTTGAATATCATTGGCACCCAACAAGATATTGATGAAGCACGTAATCATCTAAAGACGGAGTTTGAAGTAAAGGATTTGGGTAAAACCAAATTTTGCTTAGGTTTGCAACAAGAGGGAGAAATCAATATTTTGCCCACTAAATCATGTGATAACCTCGCTGATTTATTCACTAAGTCTCTACCAGCTTCTTCTTTTGAAAAATGTGTCAAAGGAATTGGTATGCGCCGACTTAGAGATTTGCAAGGTTCAGGGGGAGAAATCTCCTAAATATTGCTCTGTCTAACACATCATATCGTACTCTTTTCTTTCATGAGTTTTTCCTCTCAAGTTTTCTCAATGAAAGTTTTTAATGAGACGATAAGAACATAAGCATGTCATATTCCTAATTTTTCCCTCAGAAGGGTTTTTAGAAGGAATATCAGAGACATAAATTGACCTCCGAACTATGTTGAGTTTTCTCCTAAAAAGGTTTTCTCATAATAGTTTACATTGAGGCAATAATCATAAAATGCTATACTTTCTCCTTATTTCCCACATGGTTAAAAGGAGTTTTAATAGCATATCAATATATATATATTCTTCCTTTTTTTCCACAGGTTTTTTTTGGAAGATAAACATTCAAGGATCTCAAGAAGGGATTCGATCAAGGGGGAGTGTTACAAATATAAATCTTATTTATCTCACCCTTAAATTCTCATTCTTGTAACCTATGCTTGAATGCCATCTAATGGGGTTTATGTTACTCATAACTCCCATGTCATTTATGCCATCCAAGTGTATATATATGTGTAACAAGATGAATGAGAATTGGACATTGAGCTATACTTGTCTCTCTTTGCATTCTTACCTCTATACTCTCAATAAGAAGCAATGTGACTCTTTCAAATTATTTTAAAAAATAGAAATGCGGCGTTATGTGTTGGCGTCAATTCCCATCTTCGTTACTCTGCCTTCTCATCCAAGCAAGACGAACACAAACACGCATGTTCGATCTGAGCGATGGCAGAGCAAGCGGCCAGTGACGTGGCATCCGCGGTGATCGGCGGAGCGGCTGGAGATGCTCGTGCTCAAGCTCCGCAGCGTGATCCAGGTGTCCGAGAGGCACGCCATCAGGAGCGCCTCGCTGGTGGAATGGCTCGGCTGATGAAGGCCGCCGCGGAGGCCAGAGCGATCGTCCTCGACTTCCAGCGCCGAGCCGCCATGGAGGAGCAGGACGGCGAGGCCGCGGCAACGAGCGCGAGCGCAGCCGGACAGCAGCAGCAAGCCACCGCTGCCTCTGGCACTTTGTATTTCACGAGGAGTGTTGTGTCTGGTATGGCCCAGCGGGTGCGCGACGTCACAAGGAGGCTCTTCTCGGCCAATGATGAGGACATGAAGAAGCTGAACGGCGCGCTGGAGAAGATGGAGCGGCTCTCTCCAGACATCACACAGTTCCTGTTGATGCTGCAGCTCGAGGTCTCGTCGAAGCTACGCGCCAAGAGGAGAAGGCTACCAAAACCAGGAGAAGGCTACCAAAACCAGTTGAGCACGAAGAACTGCAAATTAGGGCGGGCGTGGTGCACGACGGCGTCGTCCTGCCGGAGCCACGAGAGCATAGGTCAAGGAAGAAGATGGCCCAGTCTGGGGCGATGGTGGAGTTGGCATCGTCAGCTGATAAGGCACAGGAGGATCGGGAAAGGGGAGAAGCGAGGATGCTCGCAAGGGTGCTTGAATCGACGCTGCTGTGCACGGAAAGGTACTACTTGAAGGCGACGGATGGCAGATACATGGAAGGCTTGGAGTGGTTGGCAGAATGGGCGGCCGCCCTCCGGGTGGCCGTGGAGAGAGGCAACGCCGTGCTCCAAACCCTGCGTGCCGGCTCGGACGTCATCCACAAGTCCGGCGGCACTCTGGAAGCTGACGGTGAACTTTACAGTTTCGCGCGCACAGTTGAACGGTTGGCACAGGACGAGTTCCTCGTTTTGGTGAACCTATGCCCGGCCCTAAGTATTCCATGATTGATCGATCCTTCTGAATTCCAAGAGTATGAATATGAGTATTTGATCATTGTTCAGGGGATAGCGTGGACCTGTCTGTTATTTCTATGTATCTTCTCGATTTATTTTGGCGGCTCATTGATAGCGGATTTCTTTTTTTTCGAAAGGCGGCAAAAAGCTTTTGCCGTATTTTTATTAGACGAGGAAAAACAAAAGAGAACGGGTTACAAATTTACACCACTAAACACTACTAACTCCTCGACTTTTCGGCGACTTCCACTTTGATCCCCAAGAAAGAAAAAAGAAAGAAAACTCCTGAAACCTATCAAGATGACCTATCATTTGGTCGAGCCGCCCCGATGAAACTGATCAACTTCCTCCTTACAAAGAAAAGCCACCTCTCTAGGTTGCAAGCTTTTGCTTTGGAAAGTTCTTCGATTCCGTTCTTTCCAAATATTCCACCAGAAATAGATTATAAGCCCATCGAAATTCCGTCTGCTTGCTCGGTCTATCTTTGCCCTGCATCTCTTCCAGTATCTATGTAGAGATCCACTTGAAGTTACCGTGTTTATCATAGGTATTCCAAACCACGCTTTGAGACATGACCAAACCTGTTCGGTGAAGGGACAGTCTTTGCATAGGTGAGTGGGTGTTTCGGGTTCTATCCCACAGCGTTTACATATAGGATCATGCGGCCAATTCCTCTTCAACAGGTTGTTTGCTGTTAATATTTTCTTGTGCAGCAAAGTCCATGCAAAGAATCTGCATTTTGGTTCTGCTCTTGCTTTCCAGATTGGCGCAATCCTGAGTTTACTAACCGAACCTTCAAATTGGATGTTATATGCACTTTTAGAGGAGTACTCCCCGGTGGATATCCAACGCCATGTAATTGAGTCATCCCCGGTTGCGTCCAATTGAATTTGATGCACCTCTTCCCATAGTAAGATGTATTCTTGAATTTCAATCTGCGAAAGGATGGGCGTGATATGGGATATCCATTTGTTCCCCTGTAGAGCCATTGCTACTGTAATTTTCTTCCTCTTGGCTTTTTTGAAGAGATTGGGTGCCAAGCTTTTTGGTGTCTTTCCATTTGCCCAAGATGAGGTCCAAAAATGGGCTGTTTTACCATAAAAAATGGGCTTTTTGATAGCGGATTTCCTGGAGCTGCGAGAAGAGTTGGGTTGGGTGTTTCATGTTTGATTCCTTCCCAGCGGACCAGCCCCAGGTGGAGAGTTATCCCCAGGTGGAGAGTTGTTGCTGATCCTATTTCGTTTTGTTTATTGGACTTCCCTCTTGTAACAAAGTTTATAACATATCATGAATTCATGATACTCTATCCTTCTGCCAACCTATACCAACTATGCAAACCAGAGCTTGTCACCGCTGACCAAAAAACAAATTTGCAACTTGATTGTCTTCTTCAATCTTCTCTTTGTAAACACAATGGTTCTGACATTCCTTCTGCTCGGTGTCTAGCTCGAGCTTCTGCTTCTACAAAGCATCTTCTCGGATCAATCTCATCATCTCGGATCAATCTCATCATCTGAATCAGCACTGAGTTACCATGGAAGTACTCTTGGAACAAGCTTCCGATCCAGGATAACCCCTGATCAGTGCAAATTGACCATATATATGTACTGATCAGCAAATATGCACTGACACGCACATCTTAAATACGATCCTCAGGGTAGTGAGGCAACAAGGCGATGATAGCGCTGTTGAAGCCAAATCTGGGATGAGATCAACTTGCAGCTTTGGTCATACCATCCAGAACTTTGATGGGGACTTGCTAGCCAACAGGTTTGCTTTCATCCCGTCTGCCCAAGTAACTTTGATCCTTTCCCATATTAAGCGTTTAAGCCAAGCCAAGGTGAGCTCTAGGCAAGAACTTGTTGCCACCAAAGTCCAATAAATTGAGCTCATATGTACCATTGAGTTCAATCCACCACGCTGTGGATACTCTGTTTTACAAAAATATTTCTGACAGAAGTGTAATTCTCCTACCATTTCATTTATAAGTCCTTTTTTCCCAAGCACATGTTAGCACCATGCTGAAGTGTACGTGCATCACCAGAAATATATTCTGTAGAAAATATCCTTCAAGTGATGCACCATTCCTGCAGAGAGGTCAAGAAGGTTGTATAAGTGCCCCCCTTACACATTCTGTTCTCTAATACTGAAGTTCAATGCTTCAAATGGCATTGGGGAAAGGCAATGCAACAATAGCTTAGGAATATTTGATCTACCTATGTATGACAAAAGGTTAAATCTCCTGACTACAGCAGACCAGTCCAAACTCTAGGCATACCAACAGCAAGTCTATAAGACAAATACAAATCTACATTTGACATCCTTCTAAATGCAAGTTCTCATTATGTTTCAGCTGAGATATGCAAGTTCTCATTATACAAAAGCCAACAGATAACACAAACAATGAAATCAATGATATGCTGTGCCAGCTGAGACGTTCCACTAAATTGTCATGCATGTTCTCATCATATCTCTATTTCAACTCAATCGCTTTATAAATTTTAAATGCAATATAACCTCTTGTAGTCATAAATAGAGTTTCAACATACACAAAGGCTATTAATAACTTTGAATGATTACTTTGAGCTATTAGCAGGGAATGTTGCTTCTACTTCTACTTCAGGATTGAATACCTAATAAGAAGCTTGTTCTCTATAGAGATGAAAAAGTTAGTCAAGCAACCAGCAGAGATGGCACTGCTTATCAAGATCCTACAGTTTGATAGTGGTGAATCCCATAAATCTGCTATGAGCAGGCAGCAGCAGTTAAGCAGCACATCTGTTCTGCTTCAGATCTTCAGTACCATTATGTTGTCAGATGTGGTGAGGTGCATCCACAACGTTACAACACACTGCAAACTGAGGAAGATACAGGAGCCGGGCGATGTAACTGTGATCCCCTGGTATGCCACTCCGAGATCCTAGCCCCAGATAAGCATCATCAGCACCCATGTACTGGCCCTAAGAGATTAACAGGAGAGGAACATGGGCAAGGGCTTAGGATCCGCCCCTTACTGTTCTCAATCTACAAAGTGGTGAAGAAGTTGCACAGTACACTGAGAGGTCAGATGATCTATCATCTGATACATAAAAGTTCATAAGATTGGTTGAGTGGGAGGTTTTGGCAGAGAGCCATAAGAGATCAAAGAAAAAGGCCCAGGGCACACTGGATGTCAAATATGTTCTCTAAACTTGAATCTGAAAAAGAAAGCTACTATACAGTGGAAGAATGTTATCTCTCTAACTCTCTTTGATGCATACTGGATGTCAGCAAAGGAGAGTGCAGCGCACAGGTACAAATGTGACTTCAAATCATGAGGTTAGTGAGATGGAGTTACTAGTTGCCTCGGCCTATGCCTACCCCTACCCCTCCCTCTCCCCCTACCCCAGTGAAGAGCTAATGGCAAGCAAGACTGCAAGAGGGATGGAAAGGTCCAGGGAATTGGCAGAAGACAGTAAAAACATGAGAAAAGACAGATAAGAAATTTGGAGAAACATCCATTTATCAGAAAGGAAGAATGAAGAAATGGAGAATGAGATGTTGAGGAAAGGCTTACAGCAGTGAAGGCAAAGATCATAGAGCAAATTGAGAAACATATAGTTGTGCATACAATATGCTCCTACAAGCCTTCATTAATGTGTATCAAACTTAGTATGCAAAATGAACTATCTAAATATAAAAAAGTATGCACTTCAACACAGCTTCCAATATCCTTGAACAAGCATCACCAGAAATCGTTACATGAGCAGGAGCCATTCTTGAAGCGATGGAACCGGCTGAGGTCACGCACTATGATCTCCCGGTTATAAACCAGTGAAATGCATTTTATTGCTGCATGACAATCCGAGCATACCCGGAGATTCTTAACCACACGGACCTGTGTACCAGGAGGAGTCCTCAGTAGCACAAATGCAATCGCCAGCTTCTCGCTGTGCCACCGAAGTGCACCCTCCTTATCCTCCTCATCAAGGTCAAGAAGGACCTCTGATGTAGCCGAGATGTGCCCAACACGCCTTAGCTCTCTTGCCATCTCCTCGACCATCATGTATATATCTTTCCACTGTGGGTGTGACTCATCTCCAACTATGAATTCATGAACCTCCCCATCAAGCTCAACAAGGCTGCAACCTGGAACCTTCTTGATCCCTCTCTTGCTCATCTCCCTCCTAATCTCTGATTTCTCCTTCCACCTCTGTGTCAGCGCGTAGACATTGGAGAGCATAACATAGTTGGCCTCATGAGCCGGGTACTTGTTCAGAAGGTTCCTAGTGATGCTTTCACCAAGCTCAAGCCTGCCATGGGCACGGCATGCAGCAACAAGTGTCCGCCATATTATTGGGTTTGGTTTCATGGGCATCGTATGAACAAACTCCATTGCCCGTTCAACCATGCCAGCACGACCAAACATGTCAACCATGCAGCCATAATGCTCGATCTTAGGTTCAATGCCGTATTCCTTCTTCATTGAATCAAAATAGCCATAAACTTCATCAACCATTCCAGCATGGCTACATGCAGTGAGCACCCCAATGAACGCAACATCATCAGGCCGCACACCAGCAGTCTTCATCTCGAACACCGCCACAGCTTCCTTCCCACGACCCTCCATTGCAAGTGCGTCAATCACTGATGTCCAAGACACAACAGACCGCTCCTCCATCCCATGGAACACTCCCACAGCCCCATCCACATCACCGCATTTGGCGAGCGTGTCAATCAGTGCATTGCACAGCGTCACAGATTTCCCAATCCCCTCCCTCTCCACAAACCTCCCAACCCACCGAACAAGCTCAAGTGCTCCCAAATCTGCAGCTGCTGCCAGAACACCAATCACTGTGACCTCATCTGGCCTCACTCCGCTGGCCTGCATCTCCCTGAACAGCCCAACTGCATCACTCGACAGCCCCCCACGCACATACCCGCCGATCATCGCGCTCCAAGTAACCGTGCTCGATTTTGTCATTCTGTCAAACACATTCCGCGCGTCCCCCCAGGAACACACCGCCGAAGCAGGAGTACATGTGTATCAGAGTATTGGAAACATACTCGTCGGTGGCGAAGCTGAACTTGAGAGCGGCGGCGTGCACCTGGAGCCCAACGTCCGGGGAACCCGAGAGCGCAGCGCACGCCTTGAGGAGGAACGGGAAGGTGAATTTGTTGGGCAACACGGCGTTGCGGAGCATGAGCGGGAAGAATGCGGCGGCGCGGTGCCGAGCCGAAGGGAGCGGGGAGGCAGCGTGCGCGCGGATGAGAGTGTTGACGAGGAACGCGTCGATGGGGACGGATGGCCCGAGGAGGGCGGCGACGAGGGGCTCCAGCAGCGCGGGCGCCGCGGCGGCGGAGGACGCGAAGAGCCTGGTGAGGACGAGCGGGTTGCCGTGGAGGCCGGACTTGAGGAGGAAGGCGAGGGACTGCAGG
>DXKC01000370.1:0-14730 GCA_031170775.1 Cymbopogon citratus
TTATGGACTGCTTATTTGATTTTAACAATGCATCATTGGTGTGTCGTGTTGCCTGTATCATATAAAGCAATCTGCATGAAGAAAGCAAATAGAATCTGAAAAAAGCACGGTCTACATAGAAGGTCGTATGTAGACACTTCACAGAATGAATTGATATGGTCCTATTAAGCAGGCTTAGTTCACAGACCCCATAAATCAAGGCTCTTACAGGATAGCGTGGCCGAATATGTTCATACAAACAGAGCACATCTGGATAATGACGATCAAAGAACCAGAAATGACCAAGTAGAGATTGCCTTAGTCACCATGGAACAGGTACAAAGAGACGGCAAAAATAAAATTAGCATTGCTCAAGATCATTGTCGTAGCTCGTAGCTCCGAACATAATACAGAGATGTGAAAGAATGAATCATCAAAGCTCATGACCACTGCCTCAGTTATCGAAAAGGAAAGGAAGAGGCATACACTAAGTGATAGGCCCTGATCATTGCGTAGAACACTAAAAAGAAGGGTGAATCATCACTACAGCATCCTATTCCCTCAGATTAAGATGTCAAGAAGACAAAAGTGCACTCATCATTGCAGGTGACCAAGATCGAAACAACAAAAAAAAAGATGGGGAATCCATTTGGTCCAGGAGCAAAGGTACAGGCAGCTGAACACACTCCATTTTTTACTTGGAAACTTGCTTTGCACAAGTAAACCCAGCAATGGACAGAACTGTAAGCTCCCACATTCGCAGCAGCCAGTTACCCTCTTTCTCAGCAGAAATCACAATGCCATGGAGCAAAGGCCCAAAAAACAAAAGTTTCCCAGCTTTTGTTGCACTGAAAAACATTTTCACATGCTCTGCTGATGAACCAGTCACCCATGGTGTCACATCCATGTTCCATCGAGTGTTGCAACGATTGCTGCTTTGCCTTTCATATGATTCCCCATGATTCCCCAAGGCTTCGTTCATATCTCCAATTGCTCAAACATATGATTATTGATTCTTGTACACATATCTGGATGTCATGATCTTCCTGGTTCAGGAAATTTATCTTGAGACAACCTTTGCAATGAGCATTTCTTATAGTACTCTTCTAGACTCACGAATCAAATCTTTTTTTGCTGGTGGCAAGAACCGACTAATAATTTCACCCTGCAAGGATAAAAATAACAGAATTAGGCATTTGTGCCTAAAGAAGAAGAAAACCATAGTACAGCTGCAGAAGCTGAATAGTAAATAAAATCATAATCAACAACAGAACTAAAACAAAACTAACCACTTTAAGAAATATACAAACTTCTACGTAGCAAATGAGTTTGCATTTAGGTATTCTGCTCAGAATAAAAAACACATGCCAGATGACTAATATCCACATCCATGTCCCCAATTGTGCACTGGAAGTTGCATATCTAGCATGATCTTGTTTAATAAAATAACATAAAATGGGATTTGCTGCTATCTAAATTTGATGTGTTTTCGAGCTTCAGACTAAGGCAGTTTGTAATGGTTTTCCTGCTATATATCTGTTGTTTTTCCAGAGCTCCAATCTAAAGCCATAATTGCCTGCTCAAAATGATATATGGCGCAATAATTGGTTGCTCTCAAGATCAAAACGAACCTAGTAGCCTGCGCATTACAGCATAGCTAGAACCAAGATCCAAACCCTCTTTTTTTGTTCATCTCTAGCAACCTTGTAGTATCCTCAACAGTGGGTGGCCTCAAGTATTGTTCACCAAAAACATCAACCACTGCTCGAACAAAGTGCTTGAAGGCCTCAATCATAGTGCTCTCAGCAAGTCTCACAACCTCATCCATGGAATCTGCAGGAACATCATAAGCCAACATCCTAAACGCTCCAACCACTTTCTGGAGGGCAGTTGCTCCAAGCAACCCTGCTGCATTTGGCCTTTGCCTGAAATAGTCATCATGTGCCTCGACTCCTTGGACAATTCTCAAAAACAATGGTTTAGACATTCTGAATCTTCTCCGAAAGAATTTGTCATTGTAAATTGGTGGATCAGCAAAATAATCTGCAACAATGCGCAAGCTACCAGCATGCATGTCTCTTGGCACCACTTGACGACCAGGCACTGAACCACGGTGCCGCTTCTTACTACGCCTCTTCTGTTCGGCAAGGGTTAGCAGCAGTGCGACCAGATCCTCATCATCTAATTCTTCTTCCTCCCACCATTGCTCAAAAAAATCATCCTCATCAGCAGTAAAGACCATCTGCAATATAATCATGGAATACATGCTCATCATTGGTAACGACCATTTGCATAATCATGGAATTTGACTGAATAAAAACAAATGGATCAAATGGCCAAGATAGGAACCGTTTGCATGTTTGAGTCAGCAATACATGCTACACCATTCGATTGAAACAAAAATTGGCATTTCTACAGTTAACACAGGCAGGGCTGCTAGTGACCTTGTAGAGATGCAGTCACATTTCAGTCAGCAAGACATGCAGGGCTATTCCATTCGGCAGATTTACCTAAAAAAGTAAGAAAAGATGGAGCATGCATATTACCTTGAGAGGATGGAGCAGGTCACGCCCGCTGGTGGTGTTGCTCCTGGTGAGCGGACGGACGGGGATGGCAGGGCCGCTCGTGACCTTGTAGGGATGCAGTGCTCGGACCTTGCAGAGATTGGGGGAGGAGCATGGGCGGAGATGCAGACCAGGTAGGCTCGCGAGCGAGCACAGGGACCCGACTTGGAGCGGAAGCAGACGGGGAGAAGGAAGAACCAGGAGGCGCCGGTCAGATCTAGCGGATCCAATGGCATCTTCTTCTTCCCTGCTCGTTCCTGTTCGTGGGAGGACGGGAAGGGGCGTGCGAGCGAGCTAGATGCAGGGGAGGGGAAGCGCCACGCACGAGGTGGAGGAAAGTGCGGGCAGCATGTCGACGGCGAGGAAGCGGCGACGCGTGCGGCTTTCGGACCGCAGTAGAGTCGGGGAGCCCAAAGATGAAGGCGGGCACCTACCGTCGCCTGTGGCCCTTGGTTGCCGATGACCGAAGCATGGTCGCCGTCGCCGTCGCCGCCTCTCGGTGCTAGTCCCGCGGGGAACCGCGGGCAAGGCTGGCCGCCGCGGAAGGCGAGAGAAAGTGTTGTAGCTGGGGCCTAGGGGAGAGGAGGAGGAGGAGGAGGAGGAAGAAGAAGCGCGGACGGAGGCGGCGTAGGCAAGGCTGGTGGCCGTCGCCGGGGGAGGGGAAGCAGCGCAACTGGGGACGTGGGGAGGAAGACGAACGACGGAGGGGGCGAGGCGCGGTGCAGCGGCGTGTTTTTTTTCTTTTTTTGGGCGGACAGAGCGAGAGGAAGACGCCGTAACTAACCCGGAGAGGCTAAAACGACGCTCACACACGCACGAGTCCACGTGGCTGCACACAATTCGTGAAGAGTACCAATACAGTAACCAAAGCGCTCTCGTTGCGCGAAATCTAGGAGCTTTATGGAGTTTCATATATGTTACCACTGAATAGTCTCTGTTTTCTTTCTATATCAAGTTCAATTCTAATTCTCATTTCAGAAGGGACAGTTTGTACACTTGAGATCTGAAAAATGCTGGAAAAGTTTGATCCCACATGTACATTGCCCTACAATGCACTGCTTTCACTGATTTTAGATGCTTTCTAATTTGTGCTTAACAGTTAGTTGTTTGCTTATATTAGCCTGAAAAGCCAAATGATTTCTTGTGCTTTGTTTTATACTTTAGTTCCCTTATTGATTTTTTCCAATTCAAAATAGGCTGATAATAACTGAAAACAATTGATATTTTCCTAAAACCACCTCATCAGATTGGTCACAACTACACTAACTGAAACCGATGTGTGTTTCAAAAAAAAACTGAAACCGATGTGACAATTATAGTAGTTGTTACCCTGTAGCAACTTTTTTTTTGAAAACCATTGTTTGGACTTTTTGGAGCTTCTGGTCTTTATAAATTTCTGTTCATGTACATTTATCACCAGCATGCGTGTCTGAAGAGACTGTAGGTGTAATCTGATATTGGGTTATAAAATGAAGATAATTTATGAGCCTAGCTTAATTTATCACATATGACAGCATCAAGGAGCTGTCGAAGTGGCAGGGCACGCAGCACTTGCAGGTGATGAACAGCTCGACGAGCTCGGTAGTGCTACAAATGGCCTCAGTTACATGCTCAAGGTCAACGAGGGCGCATTAGGGTCCGTCTACTGTGCCTACTTCCGCTCTGCCGATGACAGCCGCTCTTTCCTCGCCATTAAGCACCATCTTAATCAATAATCAGCCCATCCTTCAGGTCATCTGCTTTCTTTTGCTTCTCTGTACAAGCTTTTTTTAGGACTAATCAGGGTTCATAATCACACTTAGAAGAACAACAATTTTGTGGAATCCATACAAATTTACAGACTGAACAAAAAAATACAAATTTACATACTAATTTGCACCTAAGCATCTTGCATATAATTGTCAGTTTCATAGAATTTTGACTTTCCAAGACATGCGAAAGTATTGACTGAAATTTCTGAGGACCTGTTATCCACAAGATGGCCAAACTATGGATTTGTCATTTATGTTGTATAAGCATTACAAATTTTATTAAATCTTATTATTTCGTACATGCACAAACTGCAAAGATGTGCCAGCGGGCGGTGCCGTTTCATGGAGGTTGAGCTTGCAGATCATCATTGGTGCCGGTAGGGTCGGAATTACCTTCATTAAGGAGTGCCGAAAGTTTATGGCTCTTTCTGAAGCCTAAACTGAATCAATTGTGCAATCTGCATGATAGGATAAATACATTCTCTGAAACTTTGAAATGAATCATGTTAAAACCATGCACACTACCTTTTTAATTGCATTGGTCTGCAAAAATTTTATCATGCAGTGCATGTGACTTTTGGTCAAAGATCTGATCCACTGTCTTTTGGCGTGGCAGGTACAAACTGCGATATAGTATGATGTTGTCTTTCATTGAACCAATCTCAGTACTCTGGTTTATACAAGCATTCTCCCATTGCGGGTCTTATCTTATTTTATCATGCAGTGCATGTGACTTGAAACTGTGATAGCCTTGTAGCCTTGTACTGCTTGCCCCCTTCTGGCTATAGTTTGAACTGATGAACGAAGTGCCTGTAGACTGAGGCTTCGTTCTCTTTGCTTCCAAATTTTAAATTTTCCCACTCTCTCCATCACATCAATCTTTAGCTACATGCATGGAGCATTAAATATAGGTAAAAAAATAACTAATTACACAGTTTAGTTGGAAATCACGAGATGAATCTTTTGAGCCTAGTTGGTCCACGATTGGACAATAATTGTCAAATAAGACGAAAATGGTACTATTTATCGGGTTACAATTTTTCGCAAAGAGAACAAGTGCTGAAGTTTTGTTGGCTTGTAACGTTTTTTAGACTTATTCTGGACGAGTCAATTGAAGCTTTGGCTTAGAATACTTATTTTTGTAAGATTTTGTGCAACCTAAGATTGGAGCGTTGTTGGCCTTATTTCACAATATGAATTTTTGACAAATTGAGTAGTCCTGAAATTTGGTCTTCACTGTCAAACTTTGTATGGACAGTGGATTTATGGATAGAACTAAACAAATTGAAAGCAACAGGAAATAAGAATAGTGTATCACGGACAATTTTATCGTTTTTCCGTTGCAACGCACGGGCATTTACCTAATCTCTACAAAATGATAGCATAGCATGGTTCCAAATACAAATATACTGATTCTAAAAAAAGTACAAATATTCTGTACCTTCCCATGTCATAATCATCACAATGTCGTCTTTATTAAAAATCGAAGGCACTAGAGAAGGATAGGGTCACATGGGATTTATAGAAGAAGGCCTTGTTTAGTTCTTAAAGGCCTTGTTTAGTTCCCAAATTTTTCCTCAAATTTACTGTGCAAAAAGAAGATTCCCTATCATATCAAAATATCGGCACATGCATGGAGTACTAAATGTAGATGAAATCAAAAACTAATTGCATAGTTTTGTTGTACTTTACGAGACGAACATTTTGAGCCTAATTAATTAATGTTTGGACAATTTTTACCAAATAAAAATAAAATTGCTACAGTGCCAAAACAGTGTTTTCCCAAACTTTGCCATACCAAAGTTTGGCAACTAAACGAGGCCAAATTTTTTTTCCCAAATTCACTATGCAAAAAGAAGATTCTCCGTCACATCAAAATGCCGGCATGGAGTACTAAATATAGATGAAATTAAAAACTAATTACACAGTTTTGTTGTACTTTGCGAGACGAACGTTTTGAGCCTAATTAGTCAAAGTTTGGATAATTTTTACCAAATACAAACGAAATGCTACAGTGCGCTACAGTAATTTGGCGTGTGCGAATTTGGTGGAACTAAACGAGGCCGAAGCTTATGGGAAAAGGGTCCCACCATATTGTCACCCGGGTTATGCAAACTGTCGAGAGTTTGTGTATTAATGTAAGTTTTTTTAGCAGAGATTTATTAAATAAAAAGTTCTTTTAGCAGAATTTATATTAGTGTGTGCTTTTTTCTTTGGATTGCAAAATGCCAACTACTTTACAACGATGAAATACAAAATGTCAAAATTTTCATGAGTGAGTTTAGTTCTATCCAAAATGCTAAATTTTTTCATTATTTTTTAGGAACAAACGCCAAAAATTTCATCGGGTGGCTGAAGGTCGCTCTCAGCACTTCAGTTTTTTTTTCTTCTTCTTGAGACCAAAATCCAAAATGAAGAATGAACACCATTTTACCAAAAAATTTGGGTAGTGTGATTGGAGGGGATCCTAGCCTCTGGGGGCAGCCAACCCACGTTGCCTGTCGCACATAGATTCATAAAAATTGCATTTGGGCAACGCGGGGTTGGAAAAAACCCACACCATCTACTCCAGTCCAAGGGAGAAAAATTATCCTCACTCTAGGCCGGGACGCGCGCTCCATTCTCACGTTCGCAAGTCCGAGCCTCGCTATCGCGTATGCAACTCTGCCCCCGATCCCGACTCGCTGATAGGTCTGCTGGCGGCAACACCACCACTGCTCACACTAGAAGGTATGCTCTCTGCCTCCTGCATTCCTCCTCGGCCCATCCCATCTTCACTCCTCTTCTCTTGAGCCTCTTGTTTGGGTTTTAGTACAACGCGGCGGCCGGCGGTAGCCCATAGTATTAGCTTTTTTAAAAGACTAATAATTCTCCTTTGAAAAAATATGGAAGAGGCTAAGGGGAGATATTTTTTCCTATCACAACTGTTTATGTTTATTACGTACTCTCTTCGTCCCAAAATTAAGTGTCATTTTGGGTTTTCGTGCCATAAATTTGACTCGATTTTTAGAAAAATACGTACAACATTTGTGTTTCTAAATAAATTTGTTAAGGCCTTGTTTAGATTGGAGGTGAAAAGTGAGAAGTTAGAATTCTGGACACTGTAGCACTTTCGTTTGTATTTGACAAATATTGTCCAATCATGGACTAACTAGGCTCAAAAGATTCGTCTCGTGATTTAGAACCAGACTGTGTAATTAGTTTTTGTTTTTACCTACATTTAATGCTCCATACAAGCAACTATAAATTGATGTGATGGTTGATGTAATGGAGAAAGAGTGAAATTTTCTAGCCTTTTTGCAATCTAAACAAGGCCTAAAAGTCATTTCAAATTGTAGTTGGTTTGACTTTTTTATCTTAAATTTGAACTCTTCTCTTATTAACAAATTTGTTTAAAATATCTTTTTTTTTGTTGTGGCTTGCTTTATTAATAAAAGGTTTTTTAAAAATGACCTAAATTTGACCATATTTATTTAATTTTTTTAAACAAGATGATCGGTCAAACTTGAGGTCAGACAGTCAAATGAACTGTAATCTAAAACTTTTTTTAAAACTTTTTTTTAGAGAATTATTAGATATTTTTCATTTGGGCTTCGGGTCGTATCTTCCATGGGCGTAGGATCTGCTTATCTTCCTCGGTCGCCGTTGCCGCACCAAGCCGCGGCGGCGGCATGGAGAACGGAGGCGGCGCTGTTTCCGGTGAGCTCCCGTTGCCTCCTCGTCGCCGGCTTTGTTAATTCTCTTGCCGTTTTTTTCCGCCGTTCCTGCGATGTGATGCGTGGTGAATTTGTTGCAGGAAGGAGAGGGGACGGGACGAGCGTTTGCCACTTGTGTGGGTTCGCGCACCCCATCTCCGAGCCGCTTGCGCATTCCAAGATCTGCTGCAAGAAAATTTCCACCGCTACCACGGAGGAGGGCGCTGGGGAGCTCGGAGACAGGGTGTTGCTTCTAGGTACACTGCCTTATGTTGCAAGTAAAATTTGACCATCAGCGCATCCTCTAACAAGTACAACCTGTGGTTCACAAGTCAGTAAGTCAGTCTAATCAATGCATACATGTTAATCTATGCTAAAAAGAAGATGCATATATGTTAATCTGAAACATATTCATCAATATTGTGCTGTTTAGTCATTGTTTATGAACTGAAATTTGATGAGCATTTTGCAGATGGAGAAGCTATGTCAAGTTTAATTCAACATGCTATTGGTGCGAAAGTTGCACCTGTTGGTGCTGCAGCTAACTCTATGGAGAATGTTGATGGAAGGAATGAAACAAAAGGTGTAGATCTTACTTCCCATGAGATAAATGATATGTACATAGTAAACATGATATGCACATAGTAAATGGGCAGAATGATGATATTGATGCAGGATTCAGCACTTGCAAGATAAGTGCATTACAAAGCAAGTTGGCTCAGGACCTTCTCACAAGATGGCTGTGAAGAATGAAGAGGTCACCCAAGAGACCATTACTATTGACAGGGATGATACTGTGACTGCATTAACTGCACAAAACTCTGAAACAGAATGGGCTGTCAAGGATGGGGAACCTTCTTGTCCTGCTGCTAGTTCTGAGCAGCTTCAGGATGTACCCTCTGATCTTCCTGCAAAGCCTGAAGACACCGTGAGATATGATTCAGAAATACCAGAACATGATCTTTTTTCTGATGAAATAATTGCAGAAACCAGTGCTTCTACATCCTCTTCAACAGTACATGAAGTGTGAGTATGGCATAAATCTGCCTGATCCCTTCAAGAAAATATTGAAAAAAATTGTGAAATATTATAGCTCCGAAACATGTTCACAGTGTAACTACCAATTACAATTCATTCCAACTTGCTATGATGTCAAATGTCTCATTCATGATTACTATTCAATTACAGAAAAATATTAGAATGCTTCACAATGCACTTACAAACATCTAGGCCACAGTACCAAAAGGGAATTAGCGCTTTTCCATTGTGGGTGGTTTCTTTTGTGGGCTGAGTATATATTTATTTAAGAGCAACATATATTTGACACTAGAAAATTTCCTTCCCATTCTTCTCACACCTGGCATGTTTGGTTTTGATTTGCTTGGCAGGAGTACTGGCACTTTGGAACATATGTGGAGGAGAGGTTTGCTTCTTGAGACACCCACAGGTTTCGCTGGGTTCATTGTTAAAGAATCACTAGAGGCTGAGGTACTTGTCATACACACCGTGTTCGGTGGATTATCTATTCCCTTTTTTGCTTTTAGGCTCTCCAACTTGTTGATTTGGTAATGCTTTGTCCATTTTATTCTTTGTAGACTGCTTGGATGCACTTTATGGACATAGCTACTGCTAAGAATGAAGGAGATTGAACTCTATCTGTTTGTTTGATCAAATCCCCACCCCTCGTAAGTACTTGTTTCTATTCAGTTCTTATTGTTGTTGTCTTGTCTTTCCCTTTGGACCTGTATTGTTGTTGTTGAGTGTCTCCCCTTGTTGACCCATGGAAGCTTTTACTTTATAATGTTCCATGCCTTTGTTTTCTAATTTTATTTCAACCTGACATGTCAGGTTGTATCTCTCATCGGTTTCGTAAAGTTGGTTGATAAGTCAGCTGCTTGGGGAGAGGGTGATGGTGGTCCTGGCAAAGATCTTGAACACCTTATTCAAAAAACCTTGAAGTATAAAAAGGAGTTGTTGGTAGATACCCAATTTAAAGATGTTGTCGAGGGAAAATTTGTAAGTTTATATTTCCTTATCTGTTTAATTTGTGTAAATATAAATTGATCAAGTTTCTGCTGTAGTGTAGCATGCTAATTTCTGTGGTATACATTTATTTCATTTTTGTGTGATATTGTTTTTAGGGTATCACATGTTCTGATGATGACGGTATTGACGGTGATCTCTTTTGGGGATTAAAGAATGTTCTTCGTGAATTTATTCCTGAAGAAAAACACAATATAACAAAGGAGTACTATTTCCCACTAAGCAAAGGCTGGAAAGATATTCTCCTAAAGTTTTCAATCAGTGTCCCAGCTAACGTGGTATTTATTATTGCCTCCTCCTCAATTCCCTCCTATTGCTATACATCAATTTAGGGTATGTTTGGATCCTTTGCTACTTCTTGCCTTGCTGCTCCTATGGGCAAACTAGCCTTTGGCAAGGCTAGCTGCAGCAAAGAAGTTGTTTGTCCAATTTTGGCAAGGCTAGCTGCAGCAAAGTTTGGTTTGCTTGATGGAAACTTGTTTCTGCTAGCAAGATTCCTGGGATTTTTGGACCCCTTGCCCATACAGATAGAATCACAATTCACAAATATGAAATATGGCTTCGTACTAAGGTGTCTATGCTTTATCATTAATACAAGTTGCCAAATTACATGGTGAGACTAATAGTTTGATCCGGCCAAAATACACAGTATGACATGTGTAACAAGTTCTATCATGGCCAAAACGTACAACATGCCTTCTATGTAGTTTCGGACGACCAAAATACCCATGCTGTATTTATTTTCATATAGCCAAAGCCAAAGTACAAAAATTGCCATGTATGGATGCCGACTAATATGTTTTTTTGCTCTTATCCATTTCAGCGTTGCTCATACTTGATGTCCAAATTTTTTTTATTGCGCTCCCTGGTCTTGACATCAGAACGGGTTCCTGAGAACCTTCGCAAATCATTTGATAGACATGTTAATGGCATCGGTAACTATATTAAAGACAATTTCAAGTATGTGCTAGTGCTTGCAAGGATTCTTGTTCCTGAACTGACACCAAACTATAATTTCTCAAAGGTGAATATTCTCAACATATTTAGTGATAACTATCGATTTATAAGTACATATTTATATATATTCTTATTCTTTGGAACAGATGTTCTCACCTGATATGGTATTGAAGATTGAGGAAGCAAAAAGATTTGCATCTAATTATCAGAAAGAAAGACTTACTCTGTATGACATACAGATTCTATTGGGGGCACTTGATCAACTTGGAGTTGTTCCTGGGCAAATAGAGAGTGCTGTGGCATTCATCAAACTGCGTCTGAAAGAGATAGAGGTGGGAACAAGACGTGAACAAGAGATACTAATGACAATAAGAAAGGATGGGCATGGGGAGAGAACAATGCAAAATGAGAACGATATGCCTGGCACTCAATCTTAGTAATGTTAGTTCTTGGTAGTACTGTCATACAAATGGTTCTGTCTAGGCATACTAGTGTAATAGAGATGGAGCGAAAGTTACATTGTAACTTTACAGAGCAAAGGTACTGAATCTCAAGATGCAATGGTGTAGTTGAGCACTATACCTACTTCTAAGTACTTCTGGTTGTTTTTCATGTGCATATAATGGATTGGAATAGGGAGCCAAGCTAGATCTAGTTGCCTCGGGATTGTTGATTAGAGGTGGAGATTGTGTGCTTTCTGGGAATGCGAATGCAGCCATTTGTTATAGATCAACAGTTGCCAAGTGATCTGAAATGAAAGAAGCAATCTCATGGCCTGTGTGATTCCTATGTCTTTTCCGAGTAATGAGGAGATTCTGATGTTGCCGAAATAACATCACCAAGGTGACAATTATTTGTGTATCTTAACTATAGTTCCCCATAGTTTAGACATTGGCTTAATTTTAGGAATTTTTTATTTGTTTGAGGCATATAGAAAAAATACTAGGGCAACCATATGGTAGCGCTGGAGTAACTTAGCTTGGAAAAAAAAAACTAGTGGCATAGAAAAATTTTCTGTCTTGTCTGACCCTCTGGCTTCCTGAGATGAGAAAGATTTTTTTAACAAACTGAGATGAGAAAGATGATAGCGCTGGAGTAACTTAGCTTGATTGTCTACCGATTTTATTCCAGTAAATCCTGTAAAACTCAGTGGGCTTGCATATGAAACCGAAGGTCCTTTTATTGGCCTTGTCATAAATCCTATGCCATGTTTATGAGATGTTTTTTTGCTTAATTTGCAATACTGTGTGATATATGAGCAGTTTGTCTCTGGATTCCACACATATTGACCAATTTTTCTAAACAGGAAACAATGCATTAAGTTTGCAAATGTTGTATCCTTTTCCTTCAATTCGTGCACCTACTGAAGTTGAACCTTCCAGTTGCAGCATTCGACTTTCTAGCCAACAGTTGCAATGTTGTATCCTTTTTCTTCAGTTCGTGTACCTTCTCTGAAAAATTGCCTGTTTTCCTTTTCTATCTCTGAAAAATTGCTCGCTTTGTTTCTCTTTTCAGTTGGCCACTTGCAGTGTCGAGTGAGTGGCAGTTCCTAGTTTTATCCTATTCCTGAATCTGAAGAGAGGCTGCCAAGCTCTTACTGATATGCTTCTTCTTGAATGTTTTTTTGTTCCACGGATTTGAATGTTTTTTTGTTCCACGGAAAAGGATGGCACCTTCTTGTTCAGTGTTCAGACTCCAGAGGCTTATCTTGTTCAGTGTTCAGACTCCGGAGGCTTTTCTTTTTCTTTTTTTACACAACATATATTATATATTAAAGCAGCCAAAATACATAGAGGTCTTCTCAATAAGACCAAGATATATAATAATCATGTGACCTGAAAAAAAGACAATAACGTCGACTATGGGACAACGGAGGACGATACTGCCAGCGGGGGTATTAGCAGGGGCGTTGAAAACGCGTGTATCCGGATGGATTGACCGCGCATTCCATGGGAGCAGAGGAATGAAAGGTTGAAGGCTCCAGTCACACAGCGGCGGAGGCGGGCACGGGGTCGCACCACGGGCCAGCAACGTCCTGAGGGGACCGAGCCGGTCGCCGATGCCTCGAGGTCGAGGGAGCAAGGTGGCGTCGGCGCAGCGCAGGGGGCTAGCGAGGACGCCTTATATACTGGGACAGAGAGAGTAGTAAATATGTATGATAAATATTAACACTCTTTATCAATATATAATTGGTCACAGTATAAAAATTTATTCTTGGAAAGCTAGAATGACATCTGTTTTGGGACTTAGGGAGTAATTTGGCTGCTTTAATAAATAACATATAAAGTTATAAAAAAATCTATATACTATAGTTAAATAAAGAATGGGAACGTCCCTATAAATAAAAAGTCAGCTGGACCTCGGCTAACAGAACCCTTTCCCCGTGCCACGGCCGACAATGACTGTCGACGCGGCGCTCCTCGCCATCGTCGTCGCCTTCCTCCTCCCGCTGCGCCTCGTCTCCCTCGGCCTCCGCCTGGCGTCCGGGCGCCACAGCACCAGCGCCAGGCACCTCCGCCGTTCCTGTGCCGCTCTGGCCGTCGCGGCGGCGCTCCTCGCAGTCATCTTCGCCCTACCTCGTGACCGCGCCCCGGTCGCCTCCGTATCCAGTGGCGGGGATGACGACGGCGGTTTCCGCGAGGAGCTGCGGTCGGAGGTCGAGCAGATTAAGCTGCAGCTGGCGCGGCTTGGTATGTTGGGAGATTAGATGCCCCGTGTCCTGTTAGGGCTAATCCTAAATTTATCAGAGCATGTACTTGTTTATCAGTGTTCTAATTTCGTGATTCGCGATTGATAGTCTTGCGTTTGCGATAGTTTAACAACTGTATTATATTATTTAGGGTTACTGTTTTTATTGAATTCTGCTTATTAAAAAATTGTACTCTATTTTTAGTCCCTGTTTGGAAGATCGAATTTTTCCCACATCCTGTCCTTTTGTGTGAAATTTAAACTAATTCCAGTGAAATTCCACATTCCAAGGATATTTTAAACTGAAATTTAAACTAATTCCAGTGAAATTCCACATTCCAAGGATATTTTAAACTAATTCCAGTGAAATTCCTACATTCCAAGCGCACTCTACTTGTCCTATGATGTTAACGGAGTTTCTTTATTTTATTTTTTTCTTTTGTGTGCTGATATATTTTGATCTATGCTTGCAGAATCTCTTTGGGATAGTAAATCTAAAGCGGTGGATGAGAAACTTGATCCTTTAGAGGAGGAGAGTGGCCGTGTAATGAGAGCAATGGAACTTGATATCCAGTCTCTGATCAATGAGCAGGAAAATATCAAGGTATGTTCTGTGTGTCTGGTGACCTGTTCCTTCTCGATTGTACCACATCAATTCCATGGAGTTTGGGTAGTCATTGAGTGTTACAACCTTACCAAATTGCACAAATTTTTATTAATAGTATAATAAACTAAAAAAATATTCTGATTCTACAGTGTAGTTCATACATTCATGACCAAGTACCCTCCAAGCTTGAACTTTGGTGATGGTAGGTCAAGATAATTAGATGGTCTAGGTGTAACATGGGTACAATGTGCTCAGCAACAGTGCTACTGCATCAAGAAATCATAATATTGTGACTAGAATGAAGCTAGCTAACTTATTTACAGTTAATATTTGCGTTCTTAAAAGAAAAAAAAAAAGGTTCTTAAATATCATGTATTTTGTGCTGTGTGTTTCATGCAGATTAAGGAATCATTATGCAGCTCATATTTTGGTGATAGTATCAAGGC
>DXKC01000371.1:0-17187 GCA_031170775.1 Cymbopogon citratus
TATGTACTGTGAGAGGGGCAGATGCAGTGCAGAGCGCATTCCAGGACTGTGAAGGACCACATCTCTGCCCTCCTCATAAAAGGGCATTCAATATTCATGATGACTGCCTGTTGCTAGTACAATTCTCCTCGAGCAGTTACACGAGCAGGGGAGGGGACATTTTCAGGATGCTGACATGGGAAACTCGTACGTCTTCCATTAATCTCTCTAAAAATTATTGCAATTATGGCCATGACCATGATAGAGCAGCTAGGGTGAAGGGAATGCATATTTTGTCTGAAAATGACTACTAGTGGATCTTGTTTCAGGCATACAATCTGTGGAAGCTGCCGGAAAAGCGAAAAGCAAAAGGAGGAGCAAGATTTTTTTTTTTGACAATAAAAGGAGGAGCAAGATTGTCTCGTTTCTAATCGAAAGCTTTTGGCACAAACAAAAGCTTTTGGCACAAACAATTGAGCTGGGTCTCTTTCCACAAAGCCATCTCTGTCTCGTTTCTGCCACAGTACAGGAACCGAAGCCAGCCGTCCCCAGCAGGGTTGCTGCATGCACAGTGCATAATTGAAATGTGGCTGGTGATCCAAGTGCTCAAGGAAAACAATCTCAGACAAATTTGAATGTCTATTTCGATCTTAACTTCTAAATGAATACAAGATGAAATATGAAATGAATGGCCAAAAGGACTGACAAAATTGAAATGTTACTTTTGAGCAAAATGTGAACAGCCTAGTGGAAGTCAGTGAGATATCTCAACATCAGCATTCTCATTGTTTATGAACTTGCATTTCTTCCTTTCTAAAAAATAAACTTGCATTTCAGTAACCCCTGATAAACAGAAAATAGAAGAGTGGAAATCAATTTCAATGGAATAGGGTTATAGAACACATGCTAGTGAACTCAGAATTTACCTGTTAATTTTGACAGCAGCTCATGTGCAGATGTGCTAACTAGGTCTTCAACTGTCCACTGTCCACCCACTGAAGTTCCTGCTTCATTCACTCAGGACCCAGCTCGAGATCTGGAGTTGTTGACAAAAGTTATCGCTACTGTGACACATAAACACAAGATGCCTGTTCAGACATTAAGCACAAAGCGAGACACTATAGCAGAAAGCTACAAATTCGAAAATTCCCTCTCCTGCATCAAAAGTATGGAAGAGCTCAGATAATCTCCTAAACAGAAACAATTTGATACGTGATGGAATCCTGAAATTTTGTCAAACAACAGAAAAGTTACTTATCAAAATGGCAGGGCACAAATTAGAGAGTGCAATAACAGTGACAGCATGTTCTACTATACAATCTTTGGCTAACAGGTGAAAAAGCCCTCTGGATCTATCATTTCTTTTGTTAGCCTACTACCATAGCATTCTTGCCAAAGTCAAATGCGAGGATTTAGAGGCAAACCAGACCTCATAGTTTACTATCATTGTCATCCACTTCGATTGCCTCAATTTGATCAAAATCAAGATCCACAAAGCTCTCTTTCCCAAAAAGTATCAACTGGACAGTGGCCTGTGAGAGGTAACACTTCTTAGCAAACAAAACAATACCAGAAGAAAAGGTATTGCAAAATAACCATACAACGAGTTCACTAAGATAAATTTGTAATCAGCCCAACCTTCTTGTTTTTCCGATTCACTTCCAGGATGGAACCAGTGAAGTCTTCAAAAGGTCCAGAGAGAACATGAACAGTTGCACCTGGCAAAAAAGCACTGTGTCTAGTGCTACCTTTTGAGGACGATTTCTTAAACTGCTTCTTGATCTTATTCATTAACATAAGTTCAGATTCTTCAACAGGTTTACTGAAAGGCTCAACGTTTCCCATATTCTCCATTTCCTCAAATTCTCTGTCAACTCTCTCTTGTTCCTCCTTCTCTTCTCTAATAATTGATTCAACTTCATCAATTGGAATTGGCTTTGGCTTCTTAATCTGCCTCTTGCTTCATAGTAAGACAGGTAAAAGAAGTGCAAATCAGAAAAACTGATCAGTGAGGACAGAAGAGATAAAGAGATAGGATCTGCTGTAGACCTACAGTATTAATGTACTAGCAATATAAATGTCGTGATTAGGATACTTCACAAGCCTTTGTTACAATTATGTTAGACAAAATACTGTCATCGTCGCTTGTCTCGCCAAAAAATGTCTTGGTCATTAGAGAAGTATGTTGAAGGATGGCATATATATTTTATTTGGGCATAGTTACACATATCCATAGCAACCGCCATGGTTTCAAGTCTTTCTTCAAAATATTTACAGGATGAGATGCTGTCTAAGGTCAAGTGCTACTGATTCAAAAATGGATATGAAAATATTGACCTAAAAACAAGACTCATAATGAAGCCAATAAAATACGCGGTAACAAAAGAAGAGCAAAAGTGAAGGAATAGAAAGAACTCGGTGAGGTACTCACATTGAACCAACTGTAGCTCCAATAAAGCCATAACAACCCTCTGTGTCTCTGATGAAGTCATGAAGCTCCTTGTTTAAGGTACAATGCATAAAGACTAACCCTGGATGCAGAGGCTTCGATTTAACACTGATTGCACCACTTTTTAATCTCCTCTTTACTTGGATGGATGGATTGTAAATCTGCAGGTAACTTTTGTGAGAAATAAAATGCTGAAAAGAAAAGGGTGCTATGCAAGTGATCTAGTGAAGTCATTCAAATGGACTACTACTAAACCATTTCCTATAAGGCTATGAGAAACGGTAATCAGGAGAAATTCATTATCAGCATTCAGATTCGTACTAGATCTCTTAGTCCAAGTTTTGCCACAATTAAGCATTGACAGTCAGTAATCTTAATCTACACTTTCTTGTCACAGTGATTATACTGTCCAAGTAAGAGAGTCACAAACTCACAGTTACAAGTTTGTAAGAACATAATTACAGTTTCACAATTTATATATATCCTCAATTTCACAGTTCATATATATCCTCAATCTCTTTCAACATAGTAATCTAACATTTTTTTGAACGTAAAGTAATCTAACATTCACATGTTGCTAGTAAATAAGTATGAATAGGACGCGACAGCGTAAAAATCAATGCTCGTCAGGGCAGTGCTTAACATAATCGGTATGAATACGACGCGACCGCCTAAAAATCAAATGCTCGTCAGGGCAGTGCTTAATTCGCGCGGCACGGACGCAATCACGCCAACAAAACTAAAAGGACAGGAGGAAGTGAGACCTTGAAGGTGACTTCCGGGTAGCGTCGTGAGATGGCCTTGGTGAGGAGGTCGACGTAGTCGGTGCCGGGCGCCATGGAAACTCGCACGAGCCACCACTGCGGGCCCAGCTCGGCGAGGAGGTCGAGGTTGAGATCCTCCCGCCACGACCGCTTAGGAGGCTTCTTCCGCCGCCGCGCGGGCTCGTGGATCAGCCGGTCCTGCACCTCCTCCTTCCAGTCCGTCGCACGCAGCTCCCGACGCTCCCGACGCTGCGCCCGCTTCTCCCGCGCCGTCAGCTCGCCCCCTGCATCCGCGGAAGCCGAAGCAGATAGACACACCGGTGCGGGGAGCCGAGACGCTTGCGCCGCCGTGAGGGAGCAGCGGCACGGGAGCCGGATGAGCGGATAAGCCAAGCTGCTCATGGCTAATGGCCCCTTCGAGTCTTCGGTGAGGACTCAGGAGCGAGCGGTTTGGATTTTGGAAGAAGACGAGTTATGAGTACATTTGGGCTTCGAGACCCATCAGAATTTAGGACGACGCTGGCCCATTCGGGGTGCGGCCCATCAGCCCATGTGAGGAGGCGCGCCTGCTCTTGTCTGTGTTTTGCTTCCTCCGCCGCCGGCAAGGAAGGAGAGAGCAAAACCCTAGACTTGGCGAGTGGGCGAAGGCGCGGCTGCTCGTCGTGACATCGAATTTCAGCGCCGCCCGCGAGATCCCCGGACTTAGTTCTCGTCCTCCGTGAGGTTCTCTTCCCGTGTTGCTTCTCAGCTCCACTCCTGTCGTGCTGTTCTGAGATTCTGTTCTGTTGCTTCGCTCTGTTCTTTGCAGGAGAGGTGCGGCAATGGCTGGGAAAGGCGGGCCGACCAACTTGGAGAAGGAGCAGGTAGGTTGGCGCACCTTGCTCCTCCTTTTCGGGTGTTGGTTTCTTGATTTGTTGCTCTTGCTGAGAACTGAGATTGGTATTGTGCGCCGCTCACCGTACAGATGTTTGGGATGGCGGAGAAGGAGATGGAGTACAGGGTTGATCTTTTCAATAGGTGAGTGATATGCATCTTGCTTCTTTGAGATCATTAGTTCGTAACAAACAGTCCGTTGGTGGCCTTGCAATTGGAGATTACTAATTCAGCAAAGAGATGGGTGTTAGCACTCAGCATAGATGCTTTATTAATTCATAATGCGATCTTTAGTTTCCTCATTTTCAACTAATTGAAGGAATTGAATATGTTGCCTCATACAATTAAGCTTGAATCATTTCTTTAAAAAAAAACAGTTAGGCTTGAATCTTCCAAAGACCTCTTATCTGAAATGCTAATCGGTTAATGTAGTCTTAGGGTTTTCCTGGACGTCTGAAATGTGTGTGACGTTTATGTTATTTTAACAACTTAACAGTTGAACATCTTTACTCTTATATTATATCACTCTTCTCAATGCAAGCCTTTTACAGGTGAATCATTTAGGTTTCTGTTTGATTTATTTATGCTTGTTCTGACAGTGTTTTTATGCTTTATACAGGCTTACACAGACCTGTTTCGACAAGTGCATTGAGAAAAGGTACAGATATGATCAGCTTATTTCTTAAAATCTATTATTTGTAGTCCATCCTTTTGTATGTAACAAATAACATTCTATGATGTTATATACAGATAATCACCAAATAATTTAACTAAGCCGCAATACATTACACCTCAAGTTTGGAACTTCTTATGGCATATTTATTGATAGTCAAGAAGGATCTACCTGTTATTAACTTATATAGATAGGGCCTATAGGCTATAGATAGGCCTATAGAATAGGTCTTCATCATAACACTACCATCTGTGGGATTGAACTATTTTTATTCTGTGGGTTCGTTTTATTTCAGGTATAAAGAAGCTGAGCTCAATATGGGTGAGAACAGTTGCATTGATCGATGTGTTTCAAAGTATTGGCAGGCATGTTTGTTGATACCCTTTCTCTTTGCCCTTTGCGGATTCATTTGTTATGCTTATTTCTAGACTATGGAGTATATCATAACTTGACTGTGCACTGATTGAATTTGTCAAAAAAGAAGGTCCTACTTCAGGACTTATTAGGTTGGATTTGTTAAAAAAAATAAAGACTTATCAGGTTGGAAAAGAATGATGTATTTCTATTTTACCTCAGCACCTGCTTATTGTCAACATGTAGTTTGTGATCTCCATCCACAGACCGCAGATGCCTAGAGATATGCTCAATCTATGTTTTTCTTTGTAGTTCTGCTTATTCCATAGCACCATAGTTTTCCTGCTGCTCCACCTATGCCCAATTACCCATGTTGGTTGATACGCTGGCAATCTGGCAATAATTCTCCCATTTGATATGTGATGTTTGCTGGTTTGTTTCTCACCATATTGACCCCTATCTTTCGGGCCATTCTTTTCAGGTGACTAATTTAGTCGGTCAGATGCTTGGGAACCGGCCTCAGATGTGAACTGACAAGCACTAGTTCCATTTTGTAGCAGAATCCTATTACTCTGTTTCTTCTTTTTGGTTGGTTTTAGAATGCCGCGACCTGCTACTAAGTACACCAATACGGCACCAGACATGCTAATGCATGGACCGCTTTAAAGAAAGATCACGGTGTCTTCACATTTCCAGTGATGCACACTCTCTGAATCATGAACAGGGAACATGACTGTAATAATTTGATACAGCTCTAGAGAATTCTGTTTCGAAAGTTTGTTCTGTTCCGTAGTTAAATTCTGGATTTATGCTCCTCCGAGAAAGAGTATAATCTTTTTCTTTGTGAATCAAAAGAGTAGCCTATGTATATAATCGATAGCAAGGTTGTTAGGTTCGTTTTTTTCCTGGCAACATTGGAATGTATCAATTATTATGTAGTGCCAGTTAGAGTGTAATCTATCTGTATCATACACAGTAAGGTTGTTATGACCGCTTTTTTTCCTGACAACATTGGATTAGATAAAGGGGATGATATTCCCACCGAGCTCATGTCCATGGGTAGTGACAACTGACAAGATGCCAATGTCGTCCCGGCGGCGATGCAGGCAGCACAGGCGCAACGCCCAAGTGCTGGCGGTTGTCAAGGACACCAAGACCATCAAGTTCGACCTCCCTGGGGAGGAAGAGTTCGGGACGACGGCACTGAGTTCAATGAATTCGAGGACCGACAGGCTCGACGACGAACCCATCATAATGAAGCCCATGGGATGTTATCAGACGCTGCCGGTGTCACATTAAGGATTGTGGCAGTGGCAATGGCAATTGCAACGACGGCAGCAATGGCAGTGACAAGAATGGTGGTGGCAGGAACGAGATCCTGGTTCAGATCAAGGGGAACGCCAACAAAAACGACGAATGCAAGGACAGCATGGCGAAGCAGAGCCAAGGTGGTGACTGGTGAGGGCGGGGCATGACAACAAACAGAACACAACCACGATCTACACACAAAACAAAGATTTGATATGGCTCTCTCTTGTAGATACAAGAATACTACACAAATACCATGGAACCAACCACAAACACAACCACTCAACCACAGCCAACACGCAAAAAGATTGTTTCAAAAACTCATCTTCACGTGTGCATTTATGTCGATTGTCTAACAAAGGTTGTCTTTCTATATAAAGAAATATATTTATACATAACACACTCAAGCACACATACAAAAGTTTTTTTTTTTTTTGGTACAATGTGTTGAGCATTCATGCGGTTGTGTTGTGTTTGCTGTCGTGCCCTTGGTTTGTGTCTATTTATAATGTAGGCACAACACATTGTACACATAAACCAAAAGATGACAACAAACACAACATAACCACACAGTATACCCACACACAAAACAAAATTTGATGTGGCCCGAGAGAAAAATATTTGGTATACCCACACACAAAACAAAATTTGATGTGGCGGGAGAGAAAAATATTTGATACGGCTCCCTCGTGCATACAATATTGCTCAACACATATACAAATAAAAGATACTGTGCTTCCTTCGTCTCAAAATAAGTACACATCTCCAACATCAAGAAATCAGTTAATCTTAAGTTTTACTAATATATGTATACCTTATATTGACATGTTCACAACAAACAAATTTATAGATACAAAATATCAGTGCTATTTCCTATAAATCTACTCAAAATTTAGATCAGCTGACTCCTCGAAGTACAAGATTGTGCACTTATTTTGAGACCACTAAAGTAGTGCATAAGAGACCTAGCACTAGAGATGCCCTGAAGGATTAACCATAGCTGAAGGTTGCCTGACCTCAAATATCATAAGTTGCAGAGTTCAAAAGTTTGTATATACATGAATTTGTTGAAATAAATGGAAATGCTATCACTTTACAAACTCACACCAACAGAATGCTATTGCAAACTAGTTGCCCATTCCTGTATTCATGAATATATTGTAGGTATAATAACAGCCAACCTAGGAGTTTTTGACTCGTAAAACCACGGGAAATACCGATTACCGATACAAGTTAGGGAATACCAAAAACAGCCCTACTGGTGGCAAAGCATTGGAGGGAGGGACCCGAAATGCAGGCAATCTAGGTACAAGCAGGACAGGGTATCACAAATTCAGGGCTATACAGATCTAGCTCTACTATTCCTTGCAGCTTCCAAGGCTGTGCCAATCCTGAGTGCTTCTTGGCTTTCAGCCTCCCTTCCCAGGTTATGAAGTGCCATGGCCTGCAGGTAGTGTCCAATCGGCCAGTCGGATGCCATGATCGCTGCTCTCTTTGCATCCTCAAGGCCTTCCTGTGGGTTGCCAATCACCACATATGCGAAGCATCTCCGCCCAAGCATGGTTGGAGCCACCGCTGCGCCTGAGTCGAGGAACTGCCAAGTATCCAATAATACCACAGATTAATAGTCTGAAGGTGCTAAGAAAACATACCAAAAACATAATCCTGCAACACAGACAACTTCACACTGCCTGTGTCTTCATTATCATACCATAAAGAACTAGATCCTAGACATTCACACATCTGTGTCAATAGGTGTATTATCCCAATCTTAGCTACGAAAACTCCTGACTAAGCCTCAAATGCTTGAAATGTCTTACGCATGCTAACTTAGTGACTGTCATAGCAACCCAGTAGAGGACAAAAAATTGGGCCATTACTCTGAAACCCCATAAAAAGTCTAGTTGGAAGAAAAGCAAAGTAAAAAGCAGAATACAATGAAATAGCAAAGCTACAATTAGGAAACAGGACAAAAGGTTAGTACAGATATAGGAAGGAGACTTGTAGGTGTGCATCACATGGTAATATAAGCATACCCTTGAGTAACCCTCAATTGCAGTCACGAATTCCTTAGACTTAAAGGCATTGTCTGCACGCCTCTTAACAACAAAGCTCTCAGATACATCACCATTCCATGACTGGAGAGAAAGCTGCAAGTTCCAACATTCAAAATACAAATGTAAGAATATTTATGACTGAGCATGATTAAATGGTTGAAATGTGGATGTAACCTCAAAGTTGTGTTTAAATGCAGAATGTAACGAGCCATTGTTTTATCATACATCCAAGACCAGTAAGATTTTCAAATCAAGTTACCAGAATTTACTAGCTTAGTAAAACAGAGTAAGGTATATTTATCGCATTCATGATTGATGAGAATCCCTACAATATATGTATTTTATCACATTAAAGCAGTATAAAACGGGGGTAAGATAACATCTACTCATTTTCTCTGTTTATCACAGAGAGTAAAGTGCAAACAAGGGTGAAGCAGTATATAACATGAGATATCCATGCAAGACCATTGATGACAACCCCCGCTATTTATCTATCACATGGATTTAGTAATTAGATTGTTACTTGCAGGGTAAAGCACAATAGTGTTGCAGCAACAAACATCCTAGGAATAAGGTTTACTGGCAAATAGTTCTTTTACCTCAGCATTAGCGGCGTCATCCTCATTATATCCATCATGCAGCAATATTTCATGCACCTCATTCAGGTCAGCTCTGGCAAAAGCTTTCCCAATAGCAGATAAGGAATCTCGATCTGAGTTTTTCTTATCATTTTGGATCCCCAGCAAAGTGTGTGAAGGAGTCTGCATTAGAATTCAGTTAGAACTATTAAAGCGAAACTACATAAATAATTACATATGGTAAGTCCCCATGCTAAAAAAACAAGATAAAATGTATGGCACACACGACCAACCTTTGTGTTCTCAACACATGCACTAAGTGCATTCGAACAAAATAACATCAGACTTACTATATCTAATTTACAATTGAAACAAAATTAAATAAGAGGCATTTGCATACTCAAGAATCACCATGGTATAAGAATTTTTACATGAAAAGACATAGTAAGAAAGGACATTACAGAAGCATCTTTCTGGAGACTTGCAAGACCGGATACCACAGTTTTCAGATTTGGCCGGTCACGTGCTTCATATTGCAAGCAACGGGATGCTAATCGCATCAAGTCAGTTCCATCGGAGTAGGATACATGACCTTCCAAGCAAGAATCCATCAGCACTAGAAAGTTCTTTCCTCTTATAAGGTCGAGTGCCTACAGGGAAAATGAAAGGTAATGTCAACTCGTTCCCTCGAAAAAAATACGCCAATGACAAAAAATAAATATCCACACACAAAGAACTAAATAAAGGAGAGAAAAGGTTAGTGTAAAATTAGTTTCGATATAAATTCTAGAATATGTTAATAGCACTACAGCACCAATGTATTATAACTGTATATAGAATGTTAAAAGCACACATAGTAGGAAAACTCACATGACTTGGTGGAATGTGCTTTCCACTCAGGAGATCAAGCAAGACAGTGCCAAAACTGTAAACCACACTTTCAGGACTTACTCTGCCTGCAGAACAGATAACAGTTAAAAAGGCACATTCCCAAAATGTTTCATGGGATACTATTCCTAGTGTGTGACACATTTACCTGTCTTAAGATACTCAGGAGGCGTAAAAGCCAAATTAGTACTGTAACTCTTTCCGTCCCTGCTGTTCTTCATCAGACCAAAACATGATAGTCTTGGGTTACCATCCTACAAAATTGGCCCGAAGTCATAACTCAAAACATAAGGATTAATGCTTTTGTATGAAAGATCTGAGAAGCAACTGATGTGAACAAGTAAAGACCTACCACATCAAAGACTACCCTGTACGCATGCAGATCATGATAGAGGGCCCTCCCTTTGCTACTGCAGTAGTCCAATGCCTGTGCCACGTAAAGCGCAGCCCTCATCCTCATTGCCCAACTCAATGGATTTGTCTCCCCTGCCACGTATAACCACCATGAGGATTAAATGCAGCTATCGGCTTTTTTAACGCAGAGCAACTATCATATATTAGATTGATATAATCCACTTAAAGATTGAAAATCCTAAATGCTTGAAGCTCCTGACACCCATATCCCTTCGAGAGCGGTCCATAAATGAAAGGTCATAGCAATTCAAATCATCCCTAATAAGTACCATTTGTTGGAAGCAACACTTGCAGCTTATATGCAAATCAAGCTACAGATATCCTCTAGCAAAATCAATGGCACGAATGACTACCGCACCTCCAACCAGAACAATGTAACAAAGTGACACAGCCCAATATTGGTGACTAGAAGTAACTATAAAAATCCAGTGTCTGATTTCTTGCTAGCCTAAAGTACAGAAATAGCACCAGATAAAACAAACAAGTAGAGGATTTGGCAGTAGAAACTACTTCCATCCTCTGTGCCCGAAGGCCACACTTCCACAGTAGTTACTGGTACTGAGGTGCAGGAGACAAACACATCCTTAAATATGGTGACCAAAATTAATGACAAAAGACCAGTGTCGATTTCCAGTTAGCCTAAAGTACAGAAATAGCCTCAGACAAAGCAAACAGAAACTAACTTGAACAACCCTCTACAATTTAAGGCAACACTTCCAGATTGGATACAGGTGACAAACACAAATCCTTAAATATGGGTCCCAATACCATAACCTTGAATCCTTGATGCTACAATAGAACTAGTACCCACATAAGCATCAACTCTAACAAGCCCAGATGTGCTAGTTGCAGCTAATGTAAGAGAAGAGCGAGGGAGGGGAAACCAAACATACAGTGGAAGAGATGCTTTGCCAAGGTCTCGTGCGGCATGAACTCTGCGACGAGGAGACGCTCGCCGCTCTCGCAGCAGCAACCGATCAGATTGGCCAGACGACCACTGCGCAGCTGCCCAACAGCCCTCGCCTCCTCCTGCACCCACCGACACACAGCCATTCAGTCAGACACCAAAGAGGCAAGAGACGAACATACGAAACGATCCATCCATCACACGGAGCAAGGTGCACGAACCAGGAACTGGCGTGAGTCCGGCCAGGCGGAGCGGCCGAAGCGCTTGATGGCGACGGTGCGGCCGGAGCTGAAGAGCGTGCCGCGGTAGACGACGTTGGGCGCCTTCTCGCCGTGCTCCGACACGATGCGGTCGGGGGCGAAGCCGTCGGTGGCCGCCCGGAGCTCGTCGAGGCTGTACTCGGCGAACACCGGCACGCCGCTGCCGTCATCCTCGGCGGCGCCATTCTCTGCACAGGGAAGAACACGGCAGTCGGATCAGGACCATAAGCAGAGCAGCCAGACACAGCAGCACACCTCGCTCAGAATCAAGAGCAAACCACTCGATGTTAGCCTCACATTGCTCTGCGCCACTAGAGACTACACGAAGAAACGCGGAGAAGCAAACGCGAAACCTCGCGAGAGCAACCGAATTCGCCGAACCGAGCGAAGGAGAAACGTGAGGAATCCGCGCAGCAAGTGGCGGCCGCCGGCCAGAGCGAACCACGATTCGGATCGCTCTTAGCGCGTGCGAACAAATCGACCGGATGGGATCGGAGCCACAGTTCGAGCGAGATCGACGGGACCGCATCCGACAGAAGCACGAAATCACGCACGCGGAAACGAACAGCAGAAACCACGGAAAAGCCGCAGCAGCAGGAGAAAAAAAAAACACCCCAAATGCCGGGCCAACGCCGCCGCCGCCCCCAACAGCAGAAGAATCAGAGCGTGAAGAGGAGAGAGAGAGAGAGAACAAAAACACGGAGAATCCTAGGAAGAGGAGAGGCAGCGGTGGCAATGTGCGGTAGGCGGCGTACCGAGCATCGGCGATTTGAAGTGGGGAGGCCACCAGCAGACGGAGAGCTTGGAGCAGCGAGCACCCATGGCCGCGCGCTCTCGCTCGCTCGCCTAGATCTCGCAGGCAGCCGCAGCAGGCGACGGTTCCGTCCGCTCCTCCACCACCTCTGCTCGCCTGCCACTGGTAGGACTGGAATAGAGTAAGACTAAAATACTAGCGAGGTGCGAGAAGGGGGGGACTGGGACTGGGGAGGGAGGAAGAAAGGACCCGGGGTGGGGCGTCCGGGTTGTGGATCCGAGGAAGGTAGAAAGGACCCGGGGTGGGGCGTCCGGGTTGTGGATCCGAGGAAGGTGGTGGTGCTGGTCTTTTCCGCTCTCCTTCTTCCCCCCTGCTTTTGCCACCCCTGCTGTCAGCCTGTTTGCTGCTTCTCTTGAGCTTTTCTTCCTCGCCTCGCCGGCATTATATACTCGCGGACTTCTTTTCTTTTTCCTTTCCACCGGAAAACAGGAGGATTTTGTGGCCTTTTGATTGAAAAGCACCAGGTAAGCAGATATCCACGTGTATAAATTCTTTTGATTTGAGTGTATGAGTATGCTGCTTATGGTTTATCTATGGTTAAGAAAATATTTTTGTGGCTTTTTATTTTGTGTGCGCGGATGTTCTAGGGTTTATGTGCGCGTACTAGTGCCTGAGATTTGGAGTGTAAAACAATACTATGTGCCAAAAACCATGCTAAATCTTGGGAAGAACAACGCCTCAAAATGGATCACTGTACAAACCAATGGTTTTTGTTGTAACCTTTGTTTGATGCTATATCCGTAACCACTTGTTATAGTACTGCATGAGTGAACATTTATAATGTTCCATATTATGTTTTTTTTAGGGAATAATGTTCCATATTATGTATTGAATATAGATGTGTTGCTCAATCTAAATGGACATAATGAATATTTTAGGTTACAATCTGAAAATATTCTTTTTGTTTCAATGCCCAACAAGGATTAACATGTTTTTTTAATATATAAAGGCCCTACAAAAGGCATAGAAAAAAAAGATTAACATGTTTTTTTAATATATAAAGGCCCTACAAAAGGCATAGAAAATATGTCTAGCTAGTGGCACAAATGACTCGCTTGTTTTTTTACGCATAGTAGTTGCTAGATAAAATAGTTTTTGTAAAAATTTTAAAGAATTTCTGTGTATATCTATTGGGCCTATATGGAAATGTGTTCTTGAGGACGAAATGCTTCGTTATAATTACGGGAATTATTTATCAAATAGCAGTGTATTTTTATTTTATGATAAATTGATTCTCTTTTCTAATATTTTCAAATTAGTTTATAGGTTTGTTAGTGCTATGTGTACTTTCCGGAACCTTTAAAATATCTCATAGTTTTCATTTTTCTCTCTTCCACTTACAACTCCATTTCTTGAAAGTTTTTATTTTGTAAAATCTGCCGATGTGCATATTAACCGCTAACAATTTGATGATAAAATGTTACCTGATTCAAATGAGTGGATCCCTATCTTAGTAGTTTTTAATTATAATTTATAACAAGGTGACACCTTTGGTTCACAAATAGTAGCTATATGGTTTAGTACATATTAACCGCTAACAATGATACTCATTATTAATTATGATGTACGTACTTCAAAATTTAGCACTTTATTGAGTTCCATACAAGTAACGGTCGTAGTAACTCCTAGTCAAAAGAAGTAGCGTTTACTTTAGCACTCATCAGTTTTTCCCCTTCCGTACACTCTATTCCATTTGACTGCACCAGCAGCAACAATAAAATCCATGTTGATGTCTGAACCAAAGAATAGATGACTTCTATTAGCTTGCTACAGAATCCCACGGCGTATGGTTTTATTACTGATATAAGCACGAGATTATACCGGCAATGTGAAGGTGATGGAATATATAGCCACCACACCACACCACCATGGCACCATATAGTCGTTGGCAGTCACATGCATGTGTAGAAGCAACGGCCAAGCACTTACGAGGATCGAAGTCGCTGTCAGAATAACACGGCGTCACGCGAGTCGTCGTTAATTAACTAATTAGAACAGATAAACCTCACATGGCGTGGCGTCGCTATCGCTAGCGATGCATGGCCGATGGGTCGCTGCCTGGCTACTTTGACCAGTCTCGGCAAGCGATATCGAGCGAGCGCTTGACGGATACATGGGTCGATGTGCACTTGTGCATTGGCATATGTTCGCTTGATGCACGGCACAGTATACAATTGTTATACGATTGGCAGGCAAAAGGAAAGGGCACACACGTCGTCGTCGTCGTCGTCGCCTTCGGCTATAAAGGAGAGGCCCATCGGCACGATCGGCTGCACGCCTTTGTGCAAAGCGGATCGATCGAGCTGGTAAAGCCGCGGCAGCAGCAGAACTCACATGTAAACAAATGGAGTGTGTGCGTGCTCTGGAATCTGGATTTTTAGAATTCCCTCCATTCTAAATTTGGCTTTTCCAAATTCATAATTTTTACTATATATCTTGACATACTGTATAACTAGATGCATAGCAAAAGCAATGTACATAGAAAAGTTAAAACGACTTATAAATTAGAATGGAGAGAGTATTTGCGTTAATTATATAAGCCCCGTACTTTGCGTGTTGAAATCTGGTTGCCCAAGCTGGAGAAACATAAGAAAAAAAAAAGAGTGCGCGAGGTTTTAAGTTGGTTGCTTTTGTTCCTGTATTGTAATATTTGGAGGTGCCGTAAAATGACTACACCCTCCGTCCCAAAAAGAACGTCGTTATGGGATACGTGCCAGTGAAACTTTCTCAACTTTAACTAGATTTGTAGAAAATGTGTGCAATATTTATATCTGTAAATAATTTTGTTAAAAAACTAGACTTCCAGATTTTTCCAATTATATTAATTACTTAGCATAAATATTTATATATTTTAATATATAATTGCCGGTATTTTAAAAACATGGCTTTTTCGAGAAGCGAGAATGATATTTATTTTGGGACGGAGAAAGTACGCAGTTATTGTGTGTTGACCTTGGTTAATAGACGGGGCACGGCCTTTTTAATAAAAAAAATATAAGGCCCGTACTTGTATGTCCAAGGGGACGGATCTGATTGCCTGTACAGTACGTCCAAGGAGTATTGTCGAGTAGTACTACTAGCAAACCTCCTCCCTCGGTCAACAGTACATGCTCCTATGGAGGTCGCCAGGAGCGCAGGCTCTCGTTCCGCCTCGTCCGGGCAGATATTTAGGATCAAAGCCGCATGGATCTAGCTTTCGTTACCACGTTGCACGTAAATCATCAGCCCCTAGTAACGATGTCAGTATCACTGACGACGACGGGATCAGGAGCGATTGTGGGAGAGAGTTTGTTAGTCCTACCGATCGACTTACCATACCATCAGGCACGCACGACTCGGCACGGGGCCCTCGTGATCGTGAGGCGCACAGAATCCATATCCACGCATCGCCCACCGTCCCATCGCGCGCGCGTCGCACGGCGCCCTGGAGAGCACGAGCACGAGCAGCTGCCGCTAGGCAGCGGCGCATTCCTTGCTACTACTGCTCGTAGTGGCCACAGAATTGAACACAGTGCGTGCGTGCGGCCGCTGGGCTGGGGCCGGGCCGGAACGCTCTTTTTCCGTTCCCCGTGCGCACGGGACGGGCAAAAGATCTTTTGCCCCCCTTCGATCGCTTGTCCCTCGCCGCTCGACGTGACCGTGACGGACGGCGTAAATGCGCTGCCGGCCGGCCGTGTCCGCCAAGTAGCCCGTACCACGACGCGACCGCACGCACGGGTTTGCACTGCTGCCAGCCTCCGTTTCAATTCCTGTCCCGACACGGCGACACCGGGGCCGGGCTTGGCGTTCGCGCGTTCGCACGCACGAGGGGCCTCATCACTCGCGCGCCGTGCCCAGGCCAGGCCTTCAATGGATGGATGGAGTGCACAATGGCCGCAGCTTGCGAGCCGCTGGAAACTAGAGTGGCGTTGACATTTGAGCATGGTAGCCGGCAAGCCGTTCCCACGCGGGTTGTTGGGCTCACTAGTGCTGAGTGCTGACTGCATCGAGCCGGCGAGCGGCCACCACAGGGCTGGCAATGCCACGGCGCGGCCTCTACTCTGCTCCTGCTCGTCTGCTCCTGCCTCCTGCAGCAACCAAATGCTCTGTTTCAGTTTAATGGGTTTTTAGACAGTGAACGTGACGGCCGACGCGACGAACAGCCTGTAATAATAACCCCCGATGGCCTCCGTCGACACAGTTAACGCGTGGAAGCAAACATTCCATACACATCCGCAGGGCAGAAGAGGTCGACGCTCATTGCCTGTGGGTTCTGGCACGCACGGCACGGGTCATGCTCCTCCCTGATACTGTATCGTCCGTTCCTTTGTCGCCATGAATCGCCGTCGCCGGCCCCCGGTAGATTAGAATCGAAAGGACGATCTTTTGCTTTGTCCAACTTGTAGTGGGCGTAGGAGTACACGCGATCATCCTTACGGCATCGGTTTCGACTTCCGAGTTCCGAGACGAGAATCGAACCTCGCTCGCCAACTGCGCAAGCCGTGCTGCTCTACAACGCTTGTACGTACTGTACAGATCTCGCTGCCTCGGTGATGAATCCGTACGTCGGACAGAGCAGAGCAGTGAGGGCAGTGGACAGTGGTACGTGAGCACAGTGCCATGGGATTGTTCGCCGCATCGCCATCACATCGCAGGCTTCCGTGTGCGAAGCATCGTCATCGCAGCGTAGGGTTTTGTTTAGTTCGGTGAATTGGGGTCAGAATTCCTGTAGCAGAATTTCTATAGTATTTTGTTTGTATTTGGTAAAAATTATCCAAACTTTGTATAATTAGGCTCAAAATCGTCTCGCCAGGTAGAATAAAACTGTGCAATTAGTTTTTGATTTCATCTACATTTAATACTCCATGCATGTGCCGATATTTTGATGTG
>DXKC01000375.1:0-11575 GCA_031170775.1 Cymbopogon citratus
AATCATTGAGCTTAGTGTATTCTTTCATACATATCTATGGTTCTGGTATTATGTATTTGTATGGATCTAAAATATGCAACCAGGTTCAGCTACCTCATCAGGATTTGGCTATTTTAATTCCAGTCACTTTTCTTTGAGCTTCTTTAGGATAATTTGCTACTTAGCTTCTGAATGATGATTTGAATGCAGACCATGAACACTCCTTTCACATTGTGCAAGCTAGGAAAACACAATACTTATTAGCTTAATTCTTTCAGTTTTTCCCATATGACTCTAGAGAAAAACAAATTGATACTCACTTGAAATTGTTTATTAGTTGCCTCCTATGTTTCCTGTGCAATCAGATCATTCCCATGCATTAAAAATACCTGTAGTTTCTTGTCATGGACTATAAGTTCCAGTGATTAGTTTTGTACAAAATGGTTTGGTCATGTGTTTCTCTGGCAGCCAGAGCTACTGAAGTGGCAAATATTGCTGCTGCTATTAAAGCAGTGTGATTCAGAGAGGGGTGAAAATATAGCAAACCAATGTCATTGCATCCTATCTACGTCCATCTCTTCTAAAGAACTCCATACACAGGGTACACCCCTACACAGGAAACACTAAGTGTCAGAGGACAATCTTCCCAAGGTATTTTAATCATTTGTCTTTAAGCCGCAGTATCAGCTCTTCTCCATGAAACATGCATCATCTTTGCTTACAGTTTCTGCTTTAGGTTCCAAAGGTGATCAGCGTCGGTCCAAAAGTCATCTTTGCTACAGCTGCATAATGGTTGCATCTTCGAGTGAAATAAGAAGACAGTTTCAGCATCCATGATGATATATACAGCATGTCACGAACATAGAAATTGAGACTATATACAAACCTAAGAACTATTCATGTAAGATACATGTACTATTTGGACAGCTCACATCGTGGTTTAGTTTTCCATCTTTTGTACTCTGCCTATATGTAGTTTTTGCGTAGCTGTTTTAGAAATTCAGCCTTCTACCAAGCGTGTGTTTTGTATTGTTGTTGGGCTAACTGTGGAGCATGTAATGGTAACAAATACATTAATTCATTAACCATATAGAATGTTATATTCATTCTTAAACATTGTTATTCCATTTTCCAGATAGAACCGTGGCTGTCTCTCGCGCGCATGGGCGCGCGCCAATCACTAGTCCACATCGATTGCTGAGCAGAGCAAGCCAGCGGAGACGACCCAAACTTACCCTACCGTAGGAGTATACGATAAGCTACGTACCTGATGTCTTGTTCGGGCATGGCAATAACAATAAGAATACAACCTGATGATGGAGGGAGACCAAATTTGTTGAGACGTGAACTGTAAAGCTCTCATTTTGTTTGCTAATAAAAAAATGCGCGTAAACTTCCTAAATGTTAACTAAAGGTATCCCTTTACTCTTCAGAATTGATGCCAGGCAACTTAATTATATTTGTTGATTCAAGCAAGAAAATTATTGTTGCGATGAAAAAATAACAGCGCCCTGTTACTAGGCCAAGAAGCCCAAGAAAAGCAGATGCACAAAAACGATTATACACTCGGCTGACTCAATGACCGACATTTACCCGTACGTTCTACGTCTCTATATATGAAGAGAAACTTTGAATAACAATTTTTTTATGAAAATGACATTTCTAATCAAGTTAGTAAAATAATTTGAAAGTATACCTGTCATATATGGTGAATCTAGTACTCAATATATTGCCAATCTATATAACTCTTCTCTTTATTATACTTATCCTATATTGTCAATCTAGATAACTCTTTATATATTGATGCTTGCAATTTGTTTCACCTGCAGGAGCGTTCAATTTTTCTCTAGATATAAGCACTACTAAGAATTGAAAATGCACAACCCCACAAGTTATTAATTGATCCACGGGGATTTCTTTGGTCTGCAAATCTAGGATTAATCAAGGAATGGATTAGCACCAAAATGGGTCATCATTGAATCCAAACAGAAACAGTTCCAGAGGCATGACGCACTTCTCCACTAATGCTTAAGTTGCCCTAAGATTTCTAGAAGTGCTTGCATTTAGAGTGGAAATATTGAGTCTTACCATGTTCCAAAACAATGTGCGACCTTAGTAGAACGTACCAACCATACATAAATAGAAACATTGTAACCATAGCTACAAGAGTACCAACTGGCAACTAGCACTCCGGATATGCTTAAATAAAAATAATAATCAAGTACTAGCTGAGAAGGGTTGATCATGTTGCTTGGCACGGACAGGTTCCAACCTTCCAAACTGAACAGTTCAACTCCTTTGATGTAGTCGGCAGCTAGGCGTCTCTCGTCATTTTCTGTAGTTCATGAATAGGATTTCAGGTTTAAAAAGATAAGTGTCAGTGATCATTCAGGAAATAAAAAAAAATCAAAACACGTGAGTTATAATCATGATCTCTAGAGCTCACCCATTTGCATCAGCCAATTCTTCACTGTTGTTTGCACTCAGTCGGTTGCTGCGTCTCAAACCCCCTATTATAACTGGAGGAAGCCTTTTGGCCCTTCTACCACAGTTCTTAGCTTGCTTTGGGATAGAAGGTGCTACTTGCTGGTTTGTGCCCTTTTCATTCAGTCTGCTGGTTTGTCTCAAGTCCTCTGTGGTAACTGGAGTAAGAGTTTTGGCCTTTATACCATGCTTCTTGGCTTGCTCCTGAGGTGCTACCTGCTGGTGCTTGGCTTTTTCATTAAGTCGGCTGCTGCGTCTCAAGCCCTCTGTGATAACTTGAAGAGGTTTGGTCTTCCTACCACGCTTCTTAACTTGCTCTGGAGTAGGAGGTGCTTCTTGCTGGTGGCTAACTATTTCATCGAGTCTGATGCTGCATTTCGAACCCACTGTGGTAACTGGAGCAAGAACTTTGACCTTTCTACAATGCTTCTTCTTGGATTGACCCTGGGTAGTAGATGTTTGCTCCTGTTCATTGAGTCTGATGCTACATTTTGAACCCCCTTTGGTAACTGGAGCAAGAGCTTTGACCTTTCTCCCACACTTCTTAGGCTGCACCCTTGTAGGAGGAGATGCTTGCTCCTGTTCATCGAGTCTGATGCTGCATTTTGACACATCTGTAACTGGAGCAAGAGCTTTGACCTTTCTACCACGCTTCTTAGAATGCACCAGGGTAGGAGGTGCTGCTTGATCCTGTGTGATTGCTACTGCCAGAAAGTCAAGTGCAAGTCTAGGATCATTGTCGATACTGATCAAAGTTCTCCTCGCAGTTTTCGTGTCAACCCAGCGCCCATCTTCTGTTTCAGGCAATTCAACTGCTTCAGTAGCTGAAGCATGCAGAGATGATGGTTCCAAGTTTGACACCGCTGTTGCTGTGAGTTGCAAAGAAGGAGAGCTGTTAAGCAGAGTGCTTGATGAACTGCCTTTCTTTGTAGTATAATCGACATTGAGCGTGATAGAGAACTTTGGTGGGAGATCACTTCCAGGGAAAAACTGACTAGCAAGTTGCCGAATTGGGTCAGTGACTGATAAGTCAGATATAGGGCGTGTTTGGATGCTTCCCTCGCCTGAGAGCATACGCCAGGCAGCCGCATCTGACCCCTTGAACGTCTGGCGTTGATGCCTGGCCTGGGCGCGTTTCCCAGGGTGGGAACCAAACACACCCATAGTCTTTCCTTGTGGTTCATGTGTAGCTAAATTATCAGCATGAAGAAACTCAACATCGGGCTTGAAAATCGCATTCACCACCTCTTTCTCATCAGTGGCATTGAAAAAACAACCTCTATCCCTTGTGTCCTTGACAATCTTCTGCCAAACAGAATTGCTGTTGAACAGAGTGGTTCCATTCCCCACTATCCATAAGCAATGCCTGCAAGAAAAGATTAAAAATAATTTTTTTATCACCATGCACGCGACAGAAGATTAGAAGTAACTGAAGTGAAACTTAAATGCTTGATGCAGAACTTACTTGGCCCTTGTTAGAGCCACATTAGTCCTCTGTAAGTTTGAGAGAAACCCAACTGAACCAGCTCCATTGCTCCTGACGGTTGATATGATGATGACATCTTCCTCTGCGCCTTGAAAACCATCCACAGATTTTATTTTCACTGAGAAACAATCATATCTACTGCAGGTCTTCCCAACCTTTTCATGGATAGCTCTAACTTGAGCATTGTATGGGCATACAACACCAACAGAGAGCTTGCTTCCTGTAGAAACTGTCTCTGCAACAGATAAAAAGGGGGGAAAATAATTGTAACCTGCCCAAACATATACTAACTTGATCTTGAATGTACATCAAATGATATCATACTTGTATTAGACAAAGAAATGCAGCATACAACTATACACTGTACATTATGGCTGGCCCTTACCTTTTAACAATATCTGCACGATCAACACAATTGTATCAACTTCTACTGAATTTTTAAGGCTCCGACCATGCTTTTCATTTGTTTCATGGCTGCCATCAATATTTATAAATGAATATGGCCTAAACAGTTTTCCTGCTAAAAACATCTTATTATAGTCCTTATGACTGACATTGGGGCCATCAGATAGCTTGCCATCATAAAATGTACCAACTGGAAACTTGCTTATTTCTGGATGCATCCTGTACTGGATATTGAGAAGGTGCTTACTATAGCCTAGAGAACTCAACCTCTCAAAAACACTTCGTCCAAAGTTAGCACTATCAGATATCTGCAGAACCATATTACATGTCAATACAAAGAATGTAATCAAAATAAGAATTATGAATTTAAGGAGCTTACTTTGCTCTTCACAAGGGCAGGTAATTGGTACTCGTCACCGATGAGAACAGCATGCCTTATGCCAGGCAGCTGCAGAGGAATTAAGGTTTCACACTCTTTGAGCTGTGCGGCCTCATCAATTATCAGCAACTCCAGAGGAATCATGTTTTCAGGTTTCTTTAGCAGCTGGTGTATACCTGGCGAAGAATATCTCGTAGGTACATTGTACAACTTGAATGAGCTACAAACTGTACATATAATGCATCTAGTTCTTGACAGCAGGTACAGTCGAACATCTCGTGCACTGGAACAATTTGGGAGCTCCAAGTTCGTACGAAGATATATTAATTCTTGCACACACAAAGATCTTGCAGCCATAAACTTGGATTTATTGCATGAGTTGGTCCGTATGCAGGCTAGCTGTGAAGGCCAGAGCTCAGGGTTGACCTCCTCTTCTACAGTGCTTTCAAGCAGTTCATTGGACCATATATCACAACCATTACCAGCATTTATCAAAGCATGAAGAATTTTGATCAATTCAAGGACCTCCAGCATACATTGAAAGCTCTGTCCTGTTTCCATGTTTCTCGGATGATCATTGTATAGCATAGTTATGTAACTATGCAAATTACGAGAAAGTTTGTTGTAATCATCTTTCAAATACTGCCTGAATGTTTTACCCTTGTTGTTCAACTGATACATGGTCACAGAATTCACAAGAAGATCTATCAGTGAGCATAAACGATGCCTCCAGCCTGTGTTTGACTTAAAGCATGGCAACAAGCGCTCAGCACGAGAGTTAAGATACACCTTTGAAAGATAATAGTCATTATCTATCTTCATCTTCTTTTTGTTTCCAAACAGAACAATATCATTCAGAAAGACAGTGCCATCTGAAGACTCCACAGTGAGCTTGACAATCCGAGCCGCAATCTCTAAAACAGCAGTATTCGTAGGCGCACAGACAAGTGTCCTTCGGCCCTTGATGAGCATGGCCCACAATATAGAGCTGATAGTTTTAGTTTTACCTGTCCCAGGGGGACCCCATAATAGCTTTATGGATGAAGAGTTGCTATCCATTAATGTGACACAGTCTGCTACTGCATTCAACTGTGAATCATTTAGACCAAATTTCTCAAGGCCAAGACATTCAATCAACCTACCATCAAAAAATTGAGATGGTTGGGAGCATTGGGAGCTACCAGCTTCCACTGCCTTCAAGGGAAACGATCAAGTCAGCCATCATAAGTAATGTGCGATATATACAGTGAATTTTATAGGAACACAAGGTAGGGCTATCTAACTTCAAATGCATAAAAATTATCATTATTACCAAATTTGAAATGCAGGAAATATTAGCAAAAATAAACTAATGTACCCTTGAGAAAATACTGGAAAACAAGCAGGAGGCCAAATCTTGACAAGACAGCAATTTGGATACTGATTGTGATATTAAAAATTCTAGGCCCTATGTAAATGCTGATATTAGGAAAATTAATATGTCAAAAAGTCAAGGATTGTCGCTTACTTTGCGTGCATATGACCAACATACCTTTGGCTTGAACTGCCACACGTTAGTTACGGGGCCACTACTCTTTTTGTTCTGAAGCTCAGCGATATCACTACAATTTTGTCCCAAAAGAAGGCATCTCCATATGCGATTGTATGTCTTCATATTTATAAGGAACACAAGAAACAATGGCCTTTTTGGAATCTTTGTATGACAGTCTGCCTCAACAGGAATGGCAGATGACAAGTGAACAACACACCAGTCCGGAGGGAACCCATCTTCTTCTCCAGTTTTAAGAACTGAACCTAACACAAATGAAGCCTTGTTTTGTGTCAAATCAGATACGTGCTTTGGTTTGTGTGAGGACAGGACTATTATATCATTCTCAGCTGGTACATATATCTCCCTGGACTTCTCATCCTTCACTGGTTCTGCAACTTGAAAACCAAATATTGACTTACTAGCATCAAGACTTCCGACCTGGGTTACTTCTATAAAGTTTGCCTGAGAATAACCATCTAGCGATGAGAATATATCAGCATGTACTTCTTCAATCAGCGGCCAAGTAAAGGAATTCAAGTAACTCCCAAATGTCGTGAAAGTATCTGGTATCCGCTTGACCTGCAATAAGTGTCCAGATGGCCATTTAGTCCAGAGTTAAGAGAGAAACGCAGGAAAACTCAGTGGTCTTAAAAATACAGTAGAGTTAATAAAGTCCGCCATCCGTCAGTGATAAAATAGACAAGACAATAGAACATTATTACTGGAACTATAATTAATTGGCATTCCCTATAATTAATTGCCGTGGTAGAATGAAACAAGTATATGGCGGTATGAATTATTGATTTATTTTTAACTAACATCAGGATCCACTCGTGTAGGGCAACATAATCCATGAAAATGACAAGCTACGATGCGCGGATACGGCAGGGAGGGCGCGTATCGCGTATCCGACACGCAGCGGATAGGATACGCCACGGATACGTATCCAGGCCGTACTAAGGAAACTGGATACGTACTGACCTGGATACGAGTATCAGATACGTATAGGCCGATTTGGATACGGCCCATGGAACGATAATGGCCCAAATGGCACTCTCCCATGCGTGACCTACCTCAGGCCTCCGCACAGACTTGTAGCAGAACGGCGCACGCACGATGATGAGACGGAAGAGAATCCATGTAATGATGAAGACGAGTAGAATCCTAGAAGAGCAAGTGTCTTAGTTAATTTGCTTTGTTCTCTGCTTATCTATTATGTATCATGTACCGTGCATGTGAACTCAGTTATGTGTGAAACTGTGAACCTGTGGTCTATGGATGACTGTAATCGACCTTTTAAGTTGTGAACTATGTTATTTCATATTAAATCATGTTAGTATTACTATTATTAAAAAATCATAGCCGTATCCGCGTGTCACTGTTTTTTGGAGAATAGCGTATCCGCGTATCGGATACGTATCATATCCGACACCCGTATCCGTATCCGTGTAACGTGGTCTTCAAGACAGCTGTGTAAAAAAAGGTGAAGTCGATGAGAAAACTTATATTTGGTACTAATGTGCAACAGAATCAATAATAACTAAGACAACTGACATCAATACACCATCCAAGGGAACTTCAAAACAAAAACCTTGTAGAATGATTGAATCCTATCCTGAATAAAATCAAACTAAAGAACATTACCGATTTTGACTCAACGTATCAAGCACAAACAACAGAATCACTGTATCAGGAAAAAGAAAATCTTGTTTGAATCCTGTCGGAGAACAAACCGATTTTATGGCATATCAAAGTATCAACGGCAAACACCAGTATAAGAAGCAAAAGGGGCTACCAACAATCGCAATGGAAACTAATTTTTCGCTTCGGTTCGAGTCAGTACCTGTTCACGAAAATGGCCAATATACTACTCCGTAAATTACTAGTATTCAACTATTCAAGCCCAGTCCAGGCCACATTTCTGAACATGGACAGAGAATGCGGCAAGCATAATACTGCAGTCAGTCGGCGAAGGCGATAGGAGTACTGCTAGGATGGGTAGGGAGGTGGCTAGTGGGAGCACTTGGTGACCTGTAGGCTGTAGCTAGCCCCCAAGAAGGCACGGAGCCGACGCGGCCTCTCGTTGCAGCCACGCACGCCATCTCGTGGATTGATCTATGGATTCTGTTTCCGGCCGGCGAGCGGCTGCCGGTACCAGCGGCGGTGAGCAAGTAGCTGCTGCTACGGAGGACGAAGGCGTGGAGATTGGGATGGGCCTATCTGGGCCACAGATGACGTGCCCTAAATAGATCTGGGCTGAGAAGCTGGGCCTGCGAGCTTGTTCCGGCCCAATCTACGCCCCAGAGACGATGTACACAGGATGACGACGAGCACAACCCAGTTCCACAAAAACTTTCTGACACATATCTTCCGATAAAGTTTCTCAAGAAAATATATCTTCCGATAAAAAACCAACAAATCTTAAACATGAAAGCAAAAGCTGATAAAAGCATCTGTTCAAAATCAAGATCAGTTCGTTGTCCATGCGAGGAGACGAGCTCCTGGCTTTCTGTGCAGCAGAGGACCAGAGATGGAGAACTAAACATGCAGAAAACTACTGCGCCTTGGCAAGTAACAATGGGGACAGAAAATACAGGAAAAAAAATGAAGGTGCGAGGCAATCTACAAGTGACAATGGGTACCTTGTTCCTGAGGAGATCCCTGTTGAAGATGTCCCTAACAGACCAAGAAAACACCTGATTATCAAGGTAGCTGAGACCAAACTTGCCGTCCCTCTTGGCCCTCGCCCAGTACATGGCCACATCCTCGAAACCCTCCGCTTCCCTTCGCCGCTTCTTCCCCGAGCGCCGCCGACCACATCCATCACTCATCTCTACCACCTCTCTTTTGCTCTTGGGAGACCAGCAGCTCGCCCTACCGGATGATGAACAAGGCAGGAGGAGGAGGAATAGGAGGCGATGCAAATGGTAGCATGAGGATTGAGGCCGTTGGGTTTGTACTGTGGTTGATGGTGGGCAGGGCAGTAAATAATGGGTATCAAGTGCTTCATTGCTCTCGAAAAACCGTTGCACTTCCCCATGGTAGCATCGAGCACGCGCATGATAAATGCAGCGAGCCGAGCGAACATGGTTAAATTACCGAGAACGGCCAACCACTCGTAAATCCCTCGGAGGAAAATATATTTTGAGACTTTTCTCTTAAATCTTAATGAAAAAATATTTTTTTTTGAAAAATTTAATGAAAGAATTATGATAAGGCACGCTGGTGAAAAATAATTTACATTTTGAGACGGCCCTTGCTGTGGCCTAAGGAAACTAACTGCTGCCGCATGACAAGCAAATCCAAAGATAGGATTCACTGGAAAGCTTGGTGGAAACTCTGCATTCCAAAGAACAAAGGAGGGATGGGATTTAGAGATTTGGAAGCTTTTAACAAAGCACTACTGGCAAAACAAGTTTGGAGATTATTATTAGAACCAGACTCCTTATGTGCTAGAGTCTTAAGGGCAAAATATTATCCGGATGGCAAGTTACTAGATGCAAAATTAAAGAGTGGAAGCTCTTTCACATGGCAAAGTGTGCTTGCAGGCTTGGAGTGCTTCAAAAAAGGATGCATTTGGAGGGTTGGTGATGGATCCAGATCAAAATCTGGGAGGATAATTGGATTCCATCAAGTTCGAATATGAAGGTCCTAACTCCTAGAGGGAATAACCTGGTCACCAAAGTGGAGGAACTCAATCCGATTACAGGTTTTTGGGATATACAATTAATCAGATCGTTATTTTGGGAAGTGGATGCAAACAGGATTTTACAAATACCATTAAGGCATGGAAGAGAAGATGTGGTGGCATGGCAGTACACCAAGAATAGCTACTTCTCTGTAGGATCGGCATATCATCTACAATGGCTCCACAAGTTTGGAGCTAACAGAATCAATGAGCAGGCCAGTGGCGTGGGTGATGATAAAGTATGGTCCCAGTTGTGGAAACTTGAAGTACCGGCAAAGATAAAAATATTTGGATGGAGGGTGTTGCATGGTCTAATTCCTTGTAAAGGGATCCTTGCAAACAGGCATATTGAAAACTCGAGCAGCTGTCCCGCCTGCCATACTAGTTGTGAAGACATCAAGCACGTTTTATTCGAGTGCCATCATGCGAAGGAAATTTGGCGAATTCTGGGAGTAGCTGACAAGATCAACTCGTCGATGGTTACCCATCGCTCGGGCTCAGTGGCAGTAGCTGAATTGATTTCGCGGCCAAAACAGATTGATGAACTAAATCATATTGGGCTGGCAGAGTTGATCCTTACAGGCGGATGGTATATATGGTGGCAACGGCGAAAACTGGTACATGGTGAATCTGTCCAAAATCCGACAAGAGCGGCACTGTCCATTGCTACTCTGACGACAAACTATCAGAGATCGAAGGCGAGCAAGAACTGCAACAAGGAAGAAGGTTGGAAAAGACCACCTGAAGGTGAGATTTTACTGAACGTTGATGCAAGTTACAAACCTGAAGTGAGCTCTGGAAGCACAGGTGCAATTATAAGGGACTCAACTGGGTCGTTCCTGGGCGCCAGGGTGAATTTCTTTGAGCAAATGGCTGATGCGGTCACAGCAGAGGTAACTGCACTGAGGGAAGGACTAATCTTGGCTCAGTCCATGGGGTGCAACCAATTAAGAATTCAAGCTGATTGTCTGGAGGTCGTGGAAACAATAAGACAAGGAGGTTTCACAGCCACTATTAGTGGTCCAATCTATGAAGAGTGCGATATGATGTGGCACGATTTTGAGTCTATATCTATAGAGCATTGTAATCGCAAAGCTAATTGTGTAGCCCATGAGTTAGCTAGGATAGCATTACAAGAAAAACTTTCATGTAATTGGGTCGATGAGCCCCCTAGCTTCATCCTAAAAGCCTTGGTGAATGATGTAACAGTTATACAAGATCAATAAAGCGAGCCAGATGGCTTTTTTCAAAAAAAAAAAAACTGTACATCTTTGCTTCGCGAGAAGTCAATTCTTATTAAATTTCGATCAAATATATATAGAAAAACAATCATATTTATGATGTGTAAGTGTAACAAGTATCGTCAATTATATTGGCATTAGAACATAATACTTTATAATAAATTTATTACGAGATATAAGTATTGATATCAATTCCAAAAGAGTTTGACTCCATGGGAAGCAAGTATGCAATTAATTTATGACGGAGGGAGAAGAGGACAGGTGTGCTTTCGAAGAAGTTTTATGGGAAACACCTCAAGTTGTTTTTTTTTCAAAATAGGAGTACTAGTAGTATTTTATTTTGTTTAAAAATCCATAATACAATGTGTTTTTTTCTTTTTTA
>DXKC01000377.1:0-17778 GCA_031170775.1 Cymbopogon citratus
TTAAGTTATAGATTGGAAAGTTGTGGTCTAGATTTCTAACTTTGATTTTCTTTTTGCTAAAAAATGTTAAATTTATGTGTTTTCATGTAATAAGTTCAATGTATAAGTTATAAGCATAACTTTGAAACGTTGAAGATCATGTAAGTTATTTATATAAGTTAGATTATAAGTTAGACGTATAAATTATAGAATAGAAGTTATGCGATCTGATTTATAATTTTTTCTTTCTTTTGCTAAAAATAGAAAACTTACTAAAAAGGAATTTTTTTTGCAAAAAAAAAAAGAAAGTCGCAGTTTTTTGGAATCGTACGCTGGTTTCCCTTGTCACGGACGTCCGCGAATTAGTGGCTCCACCCCACAAATAAATGCATGTTTTTTTACCTTTGTAATTCTTATTTGACCCTTCATCTTATTTAATTTTTTCTATGCAAATAATAAAATGAATAAATCATTATGGAAGTATCTCTAACAATAAAATAAATCCTAACAAAATACTTTGTTGTTCTAAATTGTAAGTTATTTCAAGAATTCAAGTTTGACCAAATTTATACGATAAGATAATAACATTTAAGATGTTAACTAAATATTATGGGATTCTTCGTTAATTATATTTTCATAATATATTAATTTGATGTCATAAATCTTTATAATCCTCTATATAATTTTTCTCAAACTTAAGATGCTTTGATTTTTCATGATTCTTGTAATGACTTGCAATTTGGAATAGAGGGAGTAACTAACATTTCTTAAAACCTTTTAAATAAGACAAATGATCAAATAAGAAATATAGAAGTAAAAAAATGTGCATTTATTTATGGGACGGAAGGAGTATGTATATATTTATCATACTTAACCTCTGTGTCGTTGTTGTGCATGGGCAACACAAGTTGTCGTCTACTCCCTCCGTTTCAAAATAAGTGTTGTTTTAGGTTTTCGTGTCGTAAGTTTGACTCGATTTTTAGAAACTACGTGTAATATTCATATCTCTAAATAAATTTATTAAAAAACTAGATTCAAAGGTCTTTCCGATAATACTAATTATATAACATAAATATTACTATTTTTTAATATATAATACGTGCAACATTCATATCTTTCCGCAAGTTTGACTCGGTATTTATTTTTCGGTAGGTGAGAACAACACTTATTTTAGGACGGAGGGTGTACAATGGGAAGGACGTCGGGAAACTCTGTGTCAGCTTGAAGGCTTGCAAGTGCCATGTATGTTGCCCCCTGTGGCAATAACGGTTGGGAGCTCAAACGCTGCAGCGTAGCGAAGGAGATAAGGGCGGCGTGGTCTCGTAGGGTCCGTGGTGTCCTCAATCCGTATCCGCTCAGACGGGCAAGGCAATGGCAATGAGCTCGACTGCTCGAGGCGACGGAGGTGGGAGGTAGACGTCGCAGTATTTGCGTCGTTGTCGCCATGGAGACGACGAAGATGGCAGGCGAGGCCTCGGCGTCTACTGGGCTCAAGCGAGGAGAAGGTGGAGGGAAAAGGGAAAAGTAGAGGAGGCAGAGGCGGGCCGTGGCTACGGGCCAGAAAGAGGGAGGGGAGGGAAATGAGCCCGGGGTTCATTTGTTAATTAGAATTCCTTTTTTATTTTCCCAAAGTAAACCAGGTTTATTTGAATTGAATTCAAATTGAGTTCAAGGGGAATTTGAAAACTGTGGATGGCTTGGTAAATTAAGGGAGATTTCAACTAAATTATTTGGGTGGGATTGTCAAGAACAAAAAAAAAAAAATTTGGTGCCGAATAAACTCTAGGGGAAACAAACATGCATGCATTCAATCAAGCACGTGAGCATTGAACAAAAGTTTCAAGCACAATGCATATGATGAAATTTGACGTAAGAGTTTCATGAAGATGGTTTTCAAAAGGGCATAATTATACTAGTTAAGTTATAATTTGTCATAGGTTTTTTTAAAAAAAACAATTTTTAGTGGTTTTTATTATGATGCAAAACATAGGGTGTTACGCATGTAACCTTACGGCCGGCTTAAACAAAAAAAAACTTAGGAGAGTGGCAAGTGGGCCAGACATTAATTCTGAAGAGCTAACTACTATATAGGTAAGCTGAGGAATTAGCTATAAAGATACTTACTGCCAGTAGACTAGCCGGCCGTATTAGTAGCCTTGCTATAAGCCTATAAGTATACATATTTTGACTCCTCAAGCAACATTATATATAATAAAAACACTCTATGTTCTAGAAAATGATGTTATAATATACCATATAAAAGATAATGTAAAGTAACATGTTTAGATTTGTGTCAAAATTTTCATCTTGCTGTTATTTTAATAGCTTACCAATGAAGATTTAAATAATCATAAAGCACAACTATACTTCTCCCTTGCTTTTCCTATAAATATCATTCAAGTAAACATACATATTGTGCCAGTGTGCAAATCACACACGCACACGTGCTTAAGATATATATTTCTTTTATATTTAACTAAAATATTTGACATATCTATATTGATAATATAACCAATGCTACATAATATTTGGTTGATAGAAAAATCAGACATGAGAAAAGGAGGAGCTGAGTATATACCATAGGTGCCTCCGTATTCCCCCATTGTAAATCTCACATCATACTCTACCACTAATCTTAAGTGACTTCTTGTAGCCTTAACAATTCATGATTACTCACATTTACTCCTAAGGTTCTAACCTATGTTCTAACCTATGCGAGAGCACGGATTGTGATGGACTACTTATAAATCAAGGGGGGACAAGCACGGCTTTAATAAAGCATAGCGGGAAGTTGGCTTCTAGAGCTTTTAAACACTTTTGCAGACTTAGAATTTTCACGTTCAAATATAAAACTCCACCTTTCTCACCATGACGGGTAACACTCACAAACTATACGCTAACTCCTCTTGTAGTAGTCGGATTCACATCAATCCATGTGTTCGACTCCATCCAAACAAGGCCTTAATGCATTGTCGTCCACAGGTAGATAAGAAAAATACTCAGTCAAAAACATTCTGCTTGTTTAAGAGAATATTCCAAATGAGCTCCATTGGAATCATAAGCACCCTTTCGGATTCACTTGAACAGAGACGTACGCCGGCTAAAAAAAGATGTGCTGCGGCGACATATATATCCATAGCAGTGTCATCGGTTCACCCGTCCGTACGCCGTCCTTGCGACATGTCCAACGATCTCTCACGTACTAACGTAATCACCTACCGCATTCGCGGAGCTATAAGAAGGCGCGCGAAGCATACTCTGCGACACCAAAGCCATCCAAGCAGAAAAGCATAGCTCGAGCTCAATTCTACCATCTGCTTGCGCACGGTTGAAAGCTGCAGCACTCGCAATGGCGCCGAACCATGGCGCCGCCGCCCTCGTCCTGATCGCGTCCCTCCTCGTGGCAGTCGTCGCCCTCTCCGGCGCCGACGCGAGGCTCACCGTCGTGCGCCGCGACGCGAATGGAGGTACGTATAAAAGCAGCTACATACTTCGACCGTCGTCCGAGCGAAATCATCCGGCAGCATGAAATGCATCCGTGCGTACTTGCGAAATGAATTGTCGTCGCAGGTTACGTGCTGGAGGAGAAGATTCAGCAGCTTGCCTGCAACAAGGTGATAGGGGTGCAGCAGGGCCAGACGTGCTCCTCCATTGCGCAGGGATCGGGGCTGAGCCAGGACGACTTCCTCGCCTTCAACCCCAACATCAACTGCAACAAAATCTTCGTCGGACAGTGGGTCTGCCTTTTAGCCCAAGGCGCTTGAGTGCCAGCATGCCTGGCTTAATTTGTGCTGCACCCCCACCCCCACTTGGTCAGAAGATGAGTCGAGCTATAGTATATGGCTTTGAATAAAGAGGCGCGTCGTCCTATGGTCGTTAACGTTCTCTGTTATGTTCCCTCCATGTGTGAGCGAACGAAGTTGGTAATCATCTAGGGTCATCAGTAGGTTGTCGTAGTGATGCATGTCACTCGATCTGTCCCCGCAACACAAATTGATGATTTCATCGGTTAATTTGCTCTCATGTACTAGTAGTCATGTGTTCGATTTGCATTGTACACCGTGTGTTCTTTATTTCGTTCATTGTGTTGCTGATCGATGAGAGGAGTTGATACTTTGGGCTATCCTAATTCAACCGCCACCACCTAAAAACGTATGTCGTCTTGTGTGGTCACACATTTTGATACAAATTTATATCTTTTTTTGCGAACAATTTATATCCTTATTTAATAAGGACAACATTAATCTGTGACGGGTCTAGCCCTCTTCCTCCCCTGCGCCCTTCCTCCTCCACCCCACTGCCTACCTCCCGTGCCTCATCGCTCTGCCCTTCCCTTCCTCATCACAGGGTGCCGTGTAGGTGACGCCCTCGTCCTCGCACCCACCACCGCTAGCGACGAGCTGCCTTGGCTCGACCCTCAACCCACCCTTTGACCCCGCGCACCCTAATCCTAGGGCAAGATGCCAACGAGCTCTGCAAAGACGCCCCCGCCGCCACTCTTTCGCCACCACCGCCATGTTGCGGCCGCCTCCCCCAAACCCCGTTCTAGAAGATATGACCGATGTGCTCCCGCGAAGCGTGCCCTTTACTCCCATAGTAGTTGAGCTTACCACGCCTCTTTTATAATCTTCATGTTCGTGGAGTCTTTTGTCAGTAGAGATTGTAGTTCAATTCTTGGGTCCAGATCTGGTGTTTCATGTTCGCGATCGAGCTTACTGATGGGGTGTGCGTTGCCGAACGCAAGGAAGATGAAACATAGGGACCCAGTAGGATGCTTCAATGTAATTTTATTTTATATTAAGGTCTCAATTGTAACAGGAACTTTAATTCAACGAAAACCCACGCCTTTCTAAAAACCCATCTGGAGCCACCGTGGAATAGATCCTTAACCTCACTGAAACCTAAAACTGGTGAGGTCCTCGTCTCCGTCGCCGGGGAGCTCCGTGCTGCAACCCTAGACACGTTCTTATTCCTCCCCAGTGTGGGCTAGGATGCGGACACCACTACACAAATAACGCTTTGCAGGAGCGTCAACTTTTATTTGTAGGGGCGGCTCCATCACCAGCAGTACTTATACTTGGCGTTTTGGGACCCACTGAAGCATCCGCCCCTACAAATCACCCCTGCAAGATGGCGTTTATTTGTAGGGGCAATTAATATCTAGCCATCTTTGGGCGGTTCTATATTGAAGCCCCTACAAATGGACGTCAGATATTTAAAATGAATTACTAAAGTTAGAATTTTTCAAAATGTTTCCGGATGATCAAAATTAAAAATTATAGATCTCTAAGAGTTATGAATCTTGTTTTTAACAACTTTTCTACTTGAATTGATTTGACGGTTCAAAATGTTATTTGAAATTTAATTTCAAATTATCAAAAAACACTTATTTCTCATTTTAATTTGTAGCTAAAACTTGCAACTACTCTTTCATCCTCATACTAACTCCAAATGTAATGATTGAAATAAAAAAACTCCAAAAGTAATGGTTTATTCCCTAAAATTTTCTAAAATGATGGTCTATCAAGATATCGTGGTCTTACTGCAATTCTGTTGGTTTTCTTTTTTCGTGCACATTTCAAAATTTAAATTTAAAAATAACAACTTTGAACAATATTTGGAAACATCACACGATTTCAGCTGAAGACATCATGAACATAAAAGTTGTATAACTCATCAAGATGCATAAGTTTTTATTTTGTTTAGTTTTTCATATGACAAAGTGAAAAGAACATTATTTACAAATCTCACGTACTCCCTCCGTTTCATTGAAAGTGTCATCCTGGATTCTGTGTCATCTTGTTTGATCATTCGTCTTATTCAAAAAAATATAAATATTATTTGTTTAGTTATTACTTATTTTAATAATGACCTATTTATTTTGTAATTTTCAAAAAAAAATAAATAAACGAATTGTCAAATGTGGTATCTCAAAGTCAAGAACGACACTTTCAATAGGACCGAGGGAGTATCTTTCTTGTAGTTTCATCAATGTGAGAACCACCATGTTGGATGAGCAAATTATTAAATGATCAATTAAACTTCATAGATCTTAAAAAGTTATAGAATTTTGTAGTAAGCAACTTTTTTGTTTGAATTCATTTTGCCAAGGAAAACTACATTTGAATTTTAAAATTAATTCAAAATTTTCAAATGACCTTTGATGAAAAACAACCAAAATGAAAATTGTAGATCTCAAGACATTATAAAACTATGTAGTTGGCAACCTTTTGATTTGAAATCATCTTATCATGCAAAACTACATTTGAATTTCAAAAACTTAAAATTTAAATATTTTAAACGGTCTTGGATGAAAAAAACTACAAAATGAACACACTGTAGATCTCAAAAAGTTATGATTTTTTGTTGTTGATAAGTTTTTTATTTGAAATCATTTTGACAAGCAAAATTACATTTGAATTTGTCAAAATTAAAATTTAAATTTTATAAACGACATCGAAAGAAGCTACCTAAATGAAAGTTGTAGGTCTGCAAAAGTTATAAAACTTTGTAGTTGACAACTTTTGCATTTGAATTCATTAAAAGCAAATTTGAATTAGACATAATTGAGTGTGAGGTGCAGTAGTAGAGGAATGAACACGCGAGGCAGAAGTCATCAGTTCAAATCACCGTGGACACGAAGCGCTTGATTTTTGTTCAAAAAAAAATGTGCGACTCAGGGCTCCTGGGCATGGGGGCTCCTCAGATTTAAAAAATATTTTGCTATTTTTTGGGAATTTTTTTGAATTCTGGAAAATACTTATGAGTATTATCAATCCTAAAATGTAGTTTTATAAATATTTATTTGTAGCAAAAGCTTTTACTAAAATTGTGTTTTGGAAACACCAGGCAAAGCAGTGACTGTTATTCATCCTTGTATTCTACTACCTTTTATAATAATATTCAGTGTCGTCTCAGCCAATAGAATCGTCCAAGTCTGAACGGTGTCAAAAATATGTACAACCGTTTCGACATAGCCAAAGAATCCAAAATAGAAGATTCTATGTAAAAGATGAAATCCTTTTCAGTCAAAATTACACAATGTAAAAAAATGGACCTTGTTACTTGCGTAGGAATCATAAACTCTCCTCTGGCTGCCCAAGGTTTCACTTGATCCCGGACAAAAGAACGGATGCCTTTATGTGGTTTATCTTCTCAAATGGTATCTCTGGCTTTCGTTGATCAGTCATCGTCACCCTATCGAGCTCTTGTTCGGCTTCTTCCCGACCAAACTGGATTAAATTAAGCTTGTTTATTAACGAATAAAAGAATGGCACTTTGCTAATGGGCAAGGGCAACATGTAGTATCACCACTTGACTGCAACTGGCGCCTTCTCCAAAGCCGTGAAAATTGGAATACGTATTTCATTTGGTCACGGACATGGAGTGTTTGGGACTGCTCCGCTCTACCAGCTCTGCTCTATGATTTTTAGCCAAACGGCTCCACGCACACAGCCAGAGAATCGGGAAACAAATAAAAGGAGAAGAGCACAGCAATTACAATAGACTTTTAACACCATGGTTCAAATAAATGGCTTGGTCTCTTTTTGGCTCTAAAGGAGAGCAGGCCAAGCTCTTTCTGAAGGAAGCTTCTGACTTGTCTGCGAATTTTGTTGAGTTGCTTTAAAATTTAGATCATCTCTTGCCGTCCAAGTTGTCCCACAGTTAACAAGATTATGGCGTTCATGAAGAAGAGTGAGCTTATCTGTGCCTGAAAATCTTCCAAGATTTCAGACAAGCTTCCTTGCCGTTTATATGACTGTCAGATTCAGAAGGTTCCAACAGGCTGCAGCAAAGGGGAAAAAATTACGTGATCCCGGGGTCTATTCCACAGGCGTGCACCCCTACCCTATGTTACGACGCGTGGCAGAGGGATCGGCACCTCGATCGTCTGCACACATCTCGGCTTATGGACGCTCGGCTCGACCAGCGGCTGGGCTTGCAGGCCACGTTGAGTCGACAACGGCGGCGTATATGTGTATGCGTTTAGCTACGGAGGCATGGACGCGCTCGGCTCGCAGGAGGCTGGGGCTAATTAAGCTACGTATATGTGTATGCGTTTAGCTACGTATATGTGTATATGCGTTTTCTCATCTGTTACCAAACCCTAGGGTACTCGAGTTGAGTATGGACGGCGGCGTACCTGGACGAGAGCAAGAACAGCGACACGGCTACGGCACCACCGGCAATCCAATTGCAGTCGATCAGCACGGGGAGGACTATGCTGCCATGGCCGGCCATGGCGAAGCCGATGCAAGGCGACCATCTGTCCAACCAGAAGATGTGGTGGTCGTATCTACTTCTTTGATGCAGGCTTCGTGTACTCGAACAGATGATGTCGTTGGTGGTACTCACAGAGCTGACAAACATCAAGTAACACAGGTAAGCTATTCTTCTAGATCATATATTGTTTTTTTCCTGCTATGTGATTCGGTCATGCATATATATAGTATATGTATATTGCATAGGACACCGTATCAGTTACTATGGGAGCAGACACCATTCACACTAGTGATGCCAACATTCATGAGGATGAAAAGACATGTGAATCATCGGAGGATCCACTAGATGAGGTAGAACGAAATAATATAAAGTAATATATTATGTGTTGTCATAGGCTTCGACTTACAAATGATTTTTACAGGCTGGGGAGAAGCTGATTGCTCCTGAAATTGGAATGGCATTTGAATCAGAAGACAAAGCTTATAAGTTCTATAACACTTATGCTGGTAAGGTTGGGTTTAGTATCAGAAAGAGCAAGACAAAACGCCGCCGAGATGATAGTATATATCAAAAACATATAGTTTGCAGTAGCCAAGAATTTCGAGAAAATGAGGCATCACAGAATGACACTACGCGAACGGGTTGCAAAGCTCGTGTTCAGTTTAGTGTCAGCAAAGAAGGGGTGTGGACAGTGCAAAAGGTTGTACATGATCACAATCATTATCTTGCTAGTCCAAATAAGACACACAAGTTGAGGTCCCAACGACGTCTTGTAGAGGCAGACAAGAAGCTCATTGGCCAGATACGAGAAGGCGGTATGAAACCAGCCCAGGTGTATGAGTTCATGAAGGAGTTTTATGGAGGGGCGAACAAAGTGCCATTTGCTAAGATAGATTGTAATAATGAGATTGGTCGTGAGCGCAAGCAGTATCTAGAAGCCAACGATGCACAAACACTATCTGAATATTTGAGAAATAAGCAGCTACAGGATCCTGCATTTTTTTATGCAATCCAAATAGACAAGGAAGATGGACGCATAGCAAATTTTTTTTGGGCGGATGGTCAGTCTATCAGGTGATGCTGTCTCATTTGACACTACATTTCAGACTAATAAGTTTGAAATGCCTTTTGCTCCTTTTCTTGGAACCAACCATCACAAGCAGACGATAATTTTTGGGGCGGCGCTGCTATGTAGTGAAACTATTGAAATCACACCATTACATGTTCATGCAGAATGTTTGAATCCATAGGTATGTATACTAAAACATTTCAATTTGAAATTTAGCTTTCAATTCAGTTTATTAAACTATCAACTCTATTTATATAATAGGTATATTGTGCAAGCATGCTCTTAGAGTCTTGAATATGAATGGAGTGTACAATTTGCCATCACAATATATACTTAATAGGTGGACAAAATATGCAAAAAGAGGATTCTATATTAACAGACAACAAAGTGAGGACGACGAAGATTTGACAACACGTGCTGCACTTATATCTCGAGAGGCCACATGTCTCGCATTAAAGTGTACACCGTCAAAAGAACTTCTTGATGAGCTGCAGAAAACCATACGCAAGTTGGATTTGGAAGCAGATACTTATCTAAGCAAGATGGAAGAAAAAAGTGATGAGGTTACTCAAATTCCAAATGTCTGTGACAGCAACACCTTAAATGGTGTAGTATCGTTTAAAGTTCCTAAAGTGATAAAAGGTCCAAAGACTACACGGTTCAAAAATGTGGTTGAAAAGAAATCAGGGAAGAAGAAAAAGAATAGTGCTAAGAAAAAAGGTAGTGATCTTATATGCTTCCTACATATTTTACTTTTAAACTTGTATTAACTTATATATTTGATTGTAGGTGAAGATGTAACCGTAGAAACCAGGGATGAACGTCCTGATCCAAATCAAATGATTGTAAGACATTAGTTATATTCATGCATAATTTATTCACTTACTGTTTTATGAACACTTTGTAATTCTATGACACATGATCATAATAATGCAAGGCATTTTTCAACCATGGCTGCTCCGTTCATGCAAGGCGGATATGCTGCCCCCACAATGCCATACTTTAATTACATTCCGGGTCCTTCTACAATGCCTGCTCCGTATATACCTGGAGGATATACAGATCTCTTAATGGGAGTTGATCAAGATGCTACGGCTCAATCTACCGTTAGAAAGTTGCATTTCGATGGAGTGTCAAATCATGAGAATATGTAACTGATAAATCAGCTCTAGAATTTTTGTTGAACAATATTTATTTTAGAACCATATTTATTTTAGAGAAGAACCATATTTATTTGGAGAAGAACCATGTTTATTTTAGAACAATATTTATTCTAGAACCATATTTATTTTAGAGGAGAACCATTTATTTGGTGAAGAACCATGTTTATTTTAGAACAATAACTTGTGCAATTGAGCCGTCAGTTTATGCTTGCAATTGCATCGTTAGAACTTGTACGCAGCCTGCATGAGAGAACAAGAATCAGCCTGTACGTCTTCCGGTCGGCCTCGTCGCCATGGCCTTGCCATGGCCAAGCATGGCAGTAGAGCATGGCAGTAGAGTATGGGTCGGATGTGTTCGATGGATGGATGCGTTATGTACGCCGCCGTTCAGACTAAACTCGGATACGGTTTTTTACGCAGATGCTAACAAATTAGAAAACCAGGACGAGTCGTGACTCAATGGAGCCGAGCCGCTGACGACCAGATACACGAGCAAGCCATGCGGAAGAGGCGCCAGCTCCGTAAAGTAAGCCGCGCTTAGGCGTCAGTTTCGTAAATGCTGGTGGCATCGATGTATATCTCTGCCACGCGTCATGAATCCAGCGTCAGGGTGCACGCCGGTGGACTGGACCCCGGGATCACGTAATTTTTTTCCAGCAAAGGGCATCGAAAGAAAGAACAGTGGCCCAAGGTTTCTTCTACTAGTTGCTGACACAAAACACAGTCCAAGAAAGCCAATTCCACATCTCCTCTTCCTTCTCGTAAAAATGGTATCCCCTGCCTTCGTCAGTCGTCAGGCTGGTGATGAACTCTCGTTCGGCTTCTTCCCGGGCAAATCGGATGAAACCTCGACGTCTTTCACCTAAGGAAACAACGGCCGCCTTGCCAAATCGGGAACAGCGACATGACGCGATTTCCAAGGTCGTAGAATAGAATTCGTATGTACTGTTGTCATGTACTTTGTAAACACCTGCTGGCCTTCGCAATGTCGATCGCCACGCTATAAAAAGGCACCAACCAGGCCTCTCTCGCCACACCAGCAGCAGCAGCAGCAGCAGAGCGACCTCAGTCAAGCTTGCACATACACACCTGCCAGTTCTGCCCGCCTTTACGTGCACAAGCACAAAACTTGCAATGGCGATGAACAGTGGCACCGCCGCTCTCGTGATCGCGTGCCTCCTTGTCGCGGTCACCCTGACGGGCGCACTCCCGAGCTCGCCGCCGGCGAAGCTGACCTGCAGCAACGTGTACGGGGTGGAGGAGCAGGAGACGTGCTTCGCCGTGGCGCAGGCCGCCGGGCTGACCCTGACGCAGTTCCTCGGCTTCAACCCCAACATCAACTGCCACAGGCTCTTCATCGGCCAGTGGGTTTGTCTTAATGCTACTCTCGCTTCATAGAGTTCGAAGGCATGCAAAGGCACCCACCCTGCGTACAACGTCGATCGTTTTATGTTCGTGCTATATACTTATACTGTATCTGTATTCCCAAAGGAAGAATGTTCCAACTCTGAATAAGGAGGGGTCTCAAGTCTATGTACCCCTACGAGCCTTAGTTGCTGTCACTAAGGTCCCAGCTGAATTTTCCTACTTTCCTGTACTGTTCTCGAGTCCTCTGTCATCACTCTGTTCCAGTATGGCGCTGTAATACAGATGTGTCAAGAGAATGAACGTGAGTAAGTTCAGTTGTGTCTCATGTTCCATTCAGTGTTCGTTTCTCTCTTGCATTGTAATTTGTATGGCTATCCATGGTACTCATATCTAGACTGTGATGATTAATTACATCAAGTGCAAATGTGCTCATTCTGCGTTCTACATTCTACGCCTGCTAGCTACATGTGTACGTGTCTTTGTACCTCCAACAGTAGTCAAGTCAAATTTATCATGCATGCTCCATAATAAAGTATTTATTGTTTATATATTCTCTTTTATGTAAAAAAAAAGACTGAGGAGATATGTTTCTCATTTTGTTACACCGAAAAAAGAAAAAATTACATTATTATATAGAGGTTCAGAAGTGCTTTTTTGTTGTTCTAGCGGGCGCATTCATTCACGTCCTATTTTAATGAGCCATTTTGAAGAACTAAGTTAGGCTAGCAAATCAACCACATTGTCGATGTACACATCGCCTACCATTAAAAGAATAGGGATGTTGAATCCTAGAATAAATCTAAGAAAATGCGCGCACCCGTGTCTTATTGAGGATTTGAACCTGATTGAACAAGTTTCACCACAATGAACTAGCCAGCTAAACTACGCTCAGTACACATGTCTCTCATTTATTGGTACTTGCAAAAAAAAATAGCTCTTCTCTTCTCACTAGCACAAAAGTTTTCTGGGTTCGTCTCTTCTCCACATGACACGAGGCCTTAACGGGGCCTCCATGTTACTCATCAAGAGAACGAACTACTAGGAAAAAAAGATCCTACAAATCTGTGTAGCAGAAATATCTAGCTTTTAATTTAGTGTACTTTTACCAGCATGCCCAATCATAGATATTGAATTTAATCTGTTTTCTAAATTACAAATGTCCACCTTTGTCATTATGAAAAATACATAAAGTAACTCTAAAGTAGCATCTATATTTGTATGATAGATAGTTTCAAATGATCATCTAAATTTATATACAAATCACACACATCGACGTCAGCCAGCCAGCATCCATCCCCAGGCTATGGACATCGCCTGAGGATGATGCCTGCCCAAGTGCCCAAGCACTTGCAAGTTAGCTAAGACAGCATCCAAACAGTGACTAGAGGGTAGACAGGAACACAATTCATTTTCGTCACATCAGCGCTAGATTACTACATTGTAATGATCGGCATACTACTGTTTACTCCTTGTATTCTACCTTTTGTAGTAATATTAATATCCAGTGTCATCTCAGCTACTAGAATCGTCCATATTTTAACTGTATAAAAATTATGGACAACCATTTGGCATAGCCAATGAATCTGAAACAGAAGATCTATGTAGATGAAATCCTTGTTCAGTGAAAACAACACGCTATAAATTATGAATCTTTTTTTTGCGAACCATAAATTATGAATCATATATTAATTTAATTGCATAGGAATCATTACTCTCCTCTGGCTGCCCAAAGGATTCCCTTGATCCCGGACAAAAGAACGGGTGCCTTTAGGTGGATTATTCCTCTTCTCAAATGGTATCCCTGGCCTTCGTTGATTAGTCGTCGCCAATGTTTTTTGGTCGGCTGGTTGATCCTGGTCGACCTCAGACTGACCAAGGCGATAAATCGTGATTAATCGTCGATCAGGTCGGTTGTGTGCCCACTGTCGGAGTCCCTGCGTGCCTCCCTATGCTATCTATTGTAACCATAACAAGCCAAGCTACATGCCCAGTAACCCAAATTAGTCGTCCCTGTCCTAGTCGTACGACTAATCATGATTAATCATCGACTAATCGGATGACCAACTTTCTGGTCGAGTGGAACTCCCTAATCAAACACTTAGAACCAACCAGGACGACTAATCGTGATTAATCAGACAACCTGGTGAAGAAATCTTGTTCGGCTTCTTCTTGATCAAACTAGGTTAAATTTTGTAAGAAGAAACTGTAAACCTCAAGTTCCATTGATATCTGAGTATAGTTTGTATATAATTGCCGGAGCATTGGTGACCGATCATGCGGATCGTGGTCAGCTGCATGCAGAAGCTAGGATCGTGTGGTTAAGTTATTACCAGCCATTGGCTTAGGAGACGCCTATCCTATCTACCATGACCAGGCCGCTGACAAATTTGACTTTTATATTAACAAAGAAAAGAATGGATGTCACCGATGAACACTCTGAAGAACCTGATACTGAAGCTGATACAGAAGCTGGGAACTCTGATGAGGAAGGGGAGGCGGGAAGGAGCAGGCCGCACGAAGTGATGAAGGCCTAACAAGAAAGTCTAAGGGCTGGAGTGGGCTTAGCTTCGTCGACGGCCCATGTTAACGGAAAGCTTGTCAACAGCCTTGTAAAGACGAGAGAAGAGAGGAAAAAGCCAACTTGAGTTTGATCATTTTGTACTCGAACCCGGCCCCGTGGCCGTGGCGACGGCGGCGTCAGGCGAGTTGCCGGCGACAGATGAACTCGTAGACTCCACTACCAATATCTGGATTTGTCAGTAAAGTACAATATAGAATCTTGAGCTCTTGTCAAAGTTTAGATTTTAGCCTCAGAACTCTAAAACCACCTAACTTTGGCCCTCCAACTCTTAAAATCGTTCGATTTTCAATTTTGGGATGGTTTCTGGACGCTTTTGATGCATAAAATTCATTGCACTCAAAGTTTAGGACCGGAAACCATTTGGATGTCCAAAAATCGATTATTTGTGAAACGCTGTCGATTTGGATACGAGCCACATGATCGAACCTGACCTACCCTCGTGCAGTCATGCGCCCATGCCAGCTATTAATAAATTACTCTCACTCTATCAGACGTTCTGATTGGTAGGGAAAAAGCACCGCTCACCAGTCTTGTATCCATTTTAATCGGCTCTGCGCTAGCACCAAAGGAATCGCTAGCGATTCACTTTTCTCTCCATTTCCTGCTGCCACATCAGTCCGAACCTGGTTCCGAGCCTCCACAGATCACCGGCAATTGGGGACGCCCTAAGGTGAGCTAACGTATACCGGTTACCACATTTAAGCTCCTTTCGAAGACACGAATTTTACGAATTATGCAAGCATTTATAGCAGACCTTTTACAATGCTTGGAATTGTCTCCTGTTGCCTCCCATTGCCTCCACAAAATTCTAATTATACTCCTAAAGGCTATTTTGGTCATCGCAGTTCAATCACCCCCACCTGCACCACGCACAGCCAGATCCGCCTTGACTCACGCACCGCGTGGGCCTCACCCCGATGCCCTTCTCTCCCTCGTTCACGCACCGTGTGGGGCTCCACTCCCTCCGGCGCGACCGGCGCCGCCGCAACCCCATGCCGCCGGCCTGCCCTGCGCGCCCTCGCCCGCCAAAGCCGCCGCCGCAGCCCTCGCAGATCGCCGCGCTGGCCTGCCCCCCGCGCGCCGCTCCCGGAGATGACCCTGCCCACCCTCGCCCTCGCCCTCGCCCTCGCCCTCGTCAAAGCCGCTGCCGGCGCCGCCCCTCGGCCTTGTCAAATCCGCCACCACGAGTCCAAGGTGCCCGGCGACCTCCCCCGCAACGTCGGCCACATCAGGGAGCTCAACAACCACCTCCGCCGCGTCGTCGATCTCCTACGCCGATCACTCCTCTCTCTTCGCCACCTCCGACGCCGGGCAAAAGCAGATCAGGTCCGGCCTCGACTGATTGAATTGCTGTTGTGGAAATCCACCAAAGGCATTGCTTCTTTAATTCTTATTTTAGCCAGTACTAGTATAGGGATATCACTATGATGTCATCCCTTTTCGTGAGGACAGGAATAGCACTATGCTTAGCAGCATGTACAGGCAACCTTGATAGGTAGCAGATCGTCCAGTATAGCTGGTGTCAACTTGGCGATTTTGCATCCAGAGAAACTATTTGAATACCGATTTATTCACTGCATCCAAAGAATATCTGATTAGTAGAAGGATAAAATAAAAGACCAATATTGTTTGTGCTGCTTAAAAGGTATTGTTTTCGTTTTGATCATTCTTACTGCAGTAGTATTGTTCAATTGATAAATTCAGTTCAGGACACTGTAAGATGATACAGGGTGAGGACAACGCTTTGACACTTAGCCTCTGAGTTTAGCAAACCAAATTGGCTACAACCTAGAATATGATCTTGCAAAGTTCAGCCTTCTGCATGCTGGAGCTCAAATCTTTCCTGTGACAATATAGCAGCAAAGAGAGATCTACCCCTATTACAGATACTAGATTAAATTTCATATAGATGTCAGTCGATCATCTTGCTTGGGGTAAATCTTCTCATCCAGCAGACCAACTTGTCCTTCGTCTGGAGAACTTGTAGAAAACGGTTGGAACATAGAAGCATGGCTGCAAAACACAATGGCGGTAAGGCCGTGAAGCAGGTTAATCCATTGAGTAATTCAATTCAGAACATTACTGGACTGGCAATTGTAAACTTGGCACGGTGACAGGCTGACAGCAAGTATATGTACAGCTAGCACTTACGCAAACAGCTCAGTAAGATTCAGCTAATATATTGTACTGAACCAGTTTACTACAGGTCTCACGAAATTTCAAGCAAAGAACCCGCACCAGTTTAAGATCTGTAACTATGTTAGCCTTTTACACTAATCCACCTCTCTTCTCAGATGATGCCACTAAGGCAGTACTAGTTAGCTTTCAGTCAAAAGGACAATCAGGCAAAAATCTGAAAAAATTGAAAACGGCAGGTAGTGGTCGGAGGCCAAGCATGCTCACATGGTGAAACAGCAGCAGCTGGAGCCTGTAGATGTTGCTGTTAAGCACGAGGAGGCAACCGGCGAGGGTGATCTCGAAGGCGTGAGGTTCGATCCCCAGCTTGCTGCTGTCCAATACGTCCGTACCCGCACACGTACTCTGGATGGCTCGTCGCAGCCTAGGCGGGCAGTCGTTACCGGGGCAGTGTGGCACAGCCACCGGGAGCACCACCGCCGGATCCCTCTCGCCGCCGCGCAGAACGCCCTAGAAGGAGTTGCCGGGCCGCCGCGGCGGGGCCATCTGTGCTTGGCCCGTTGCGCGCTGCTCGCGCCGGGGCCCCTCTCGCAGCCGCGCCGCGAGATCTTGTCGAGGTTGACCAGGATAACGGCTGATGGCGGCGTCTGGGTCGGGCTCGGAGAGATGCAGGAGTGCACAGCGCACGAATCGGCGACGGCGGGCGGCGGCGATGGAGAATGAAGTGGTACGAACTCAACCCTAGAAAAAAAAATATTCATCTAACTATACTAATTCAATTACCCACCCCAACTATAGAAGTTACCAATTTACCCTTGATTAGAAAAAATAACTCCGAAAATGGAATTATCATTCATTTATTTTGAATCGCCTTCTCATCAATTTTGGAGGTGATGGTAAGCGATTTGCAACATATGCCCATCGACCGTAGACACATCAATCGCCTCCCGTCGCCTCCCTCCCATCGCCTCTCATCGTCTTCGGCCTTTCTGACCGTCAGATCGATCGTTGTGAGCCGCCAAAATTCTCCATAAGCATTGTAAAATTTCTCTTTATAGTAATCAGTTTATTTTTAAAAAAGGCAATCCGGGTTTTGGGGGGGGGTGCAATCTCCAGTGTCGTCTCAGCCAATAGAATCGTCTAACTTTTACCGATACCAAAAATATGCACAAAGAGAATACAATTTCGACATAACCAAAGAATTCAAAATAGAAGACCTATATGTAAAAGATGAAATCCCTTGTTCAGTCAAAAATACA